>VZSZ01003997.1:340925-391292 GCA_013398815.1 Ibidorhyncha struthersii
TGTGGCTACTTTAAAGGCAGATGGTTATCAAACCCCTATCTGGGTTATGCCGGTTAGACCGGGAGATGCCAGATTTTCTGTTCTGAGGGCTATTTTTGCTGAGAATTTTTGGATTTTTTTTGGGGGTTGTTGTTTTTAGTGATCAGCCTTAGAAATTTCACCCTGGAAACGGCAGCATCAGATGCCTCCAACTCTTGCCTTAGCTCCAGCAGAGGGGTGGATTTCAGTACAGCAGCACACAACATCACCAAAGAGACACACGAGTTCACCCTCCAGACATCACTCAGTCAACTCGCCTTTCCCTAACTCCCTCCCCCTTCTCGATCTCTTTTTCTTGGGGTGGCAGCACCACGCTAACCCCAAGCCAAAGCGATCATTTGCTGGCACCTTTGACCAACCGCCCCTAAACAAAACAAGATGATTAACACAGCCCCCGAATTCAATTAGACATTCAATATGCTAATGCAAGGTCTGAAACCCACCCCAGCAGAACAATAAAAATGGTATCAACCCACGTTTTCTTTGTGCGGGCAAGGAGAGGGAGAGGGAGAGACAAAAAATCATCACTCCCTTTTCCTGAACTGCAGTGGAGGGGGAAATAATTTCTACAGGAAAAAGGGGTTGCTTTCAACTAAATCAAACCTATGCTTATATGTTATGTTTAGAGAACAATAACTGGGTTTCTTTCTTCCTTTTTCCCCTCCTTTCATGTCCAGGGAGCAACTGCAGCGACTCTGCTGCCAGCAGCAGCATGAGCGCTGTCAATTCCTGTCCATATCACCTCAGGTCACTAAATGACTTGAAGAAAGAAAAACGAAGGTGGAAGACACAAGGTGGGGGAATAATAATTTCCAGTCCCTGTGATCACCCTTGTTTCACCTCTTCTGCCTCGACAACCCACCTTTGTGAGTGACTCTATATGCCAGGACCCTCATGCAAAGGCAATTTGTTATCCCAAGCCTGCTCTCGGAGTGCAGTTCACCCCAGCCCACCTCAGCATTTTGCGCCACTAGTTTTTGAACACACACCAGATGTAACCCTTACACACTATTGTCTTCAGAACAGTATCCTGTAATAAACAAAACAAACAGCAACTGAGGGAAACAATTGAGGGAAAATCACCAATTCTTCAAGCCACTAAAGCTGTCTATTAGCTTTCTTTCACAAATTGTGTCTTTCAGAGAGCCACAGGCTAAATCAACATCCATTTTGAAAAAATATGGTAACATATTCTCAATTCTGAAGTATTATCTTTTGGATAACTTAACCAATTTATTTTATTAGCTTTCCTGTCTCTTATCTTATTGTGACACATAGTTAAGGCCAAATGAAATGCATTTATCTGTGCTGATTAAATATTAAAGAATGATAGCTTAAGAGAAACTGACATGTTTTAAAACAAAAGGATGGTATTATTCATCCTGAGAATAAGATTTAATATATTGAATTCGCCCTATGCTGAAAAGCACTAGATGCACAATACATACAGTTAGCACTAAATCCTTGCAGATGGTGTCCAATGCACAGAGTGAGACAAGTCCTAATTCTAGAAGGTAGACAACCACAGAGACCAATTTAATTTAAAACAAAACATCTGTTACAATTATAATCATATTTAAATTAGTATAAATCATGGGCAGTCCACCAGGTTAGAGGGGGTCATTCTGTTCTTCAAGTCACTTACGCAAATACAGAATTCCAGTCGTACATTAGCTGAGCTGTTCACTGTTGTACTGTATCACCAGGTATTACAAATACACTACCTATTTTGCAAAATTCTTGAATACTACTGAAAATTTTAGTGTTTATTTTAGTGTTTATTTTTAGTGTTTATTTCCAACAGCATTCTGAAATGAAGAAAGTGCTCTAATTGAATTTAACAATAAGACATCCATTGACACGACAGGAGCAGAGTCAGTCTAATGTGGACACTTTTTACATTTCATTGTTCATTTTTTCAGTGATACACTCCAATTTCTTGCCTACCAGCATTACATTTGAATATGTTACAGATGAAAATCCAGTGATTAAATATGGTCTATCTCTCTCTTTTAACCAATGCAGTTAGAAAAAAAAAAAAAAGCCTCATTAATAAATATATTTGTAGCCTGTTGAAATGATGGTTGACAGAAGCTGTGCAGAATGTTACACTAAGTCCATGAAGGAGACAGAATAATGAGCAGAATCCAATAGAAAAGTGTAACTGCAATTTGTTGCATGATGCTCATGCCTGCAGAACAGTAAATGTATGATTATTAACTCACTCAGAGATGCTGGACATTTTGACTTGCCAACATAAAATCAGTATTTGGTTTTAGATATAAAGTAAATAAGGAATGGAAATACGGAGTTAAAACAGATGTATTATATTTAGTACATCTCCATGCTACACTTTTTATGAAGTCCTCCATCTATGAGCTGTCCCTCTTATAATGCAACTCTTCTGGGCCAATCAGAATCTATCCCATATTTGGAGGTTTCATTACTTTTGGGTCTGATTTTCTTTGACTATGTGTCTACTGTTTATGGTTATCATATGAATATGCAAGAGGGCACCTATTATTCCTGTGGATCTTTTTTATTATGCAGAAAGCTATAAAGGAGTGACAGGTACTATTAACACATGGTCTATTTATATCAAGGAAAATTATCAAATTGAAAATACGTAGCAAATATAGATGTAGGTTCATGCCCATTATTGGCAATTTTGTTCTGTTCCACTGAGCTACAGATGATTTAATCAACCTGGCAGAATTCCCATGATATAAGCAAAGGAATTCCCAAGAAGCATACATTCACCATTGCAGATCCTGTGTCATCCTGCAGCTGAGGCAGGGGAAGAAGCAGGGGAAGCAGGGAAGTAGGGGAAAATGTCTAAGTAGGATGTAATTTGGGCTTGTGGATCTATGGTTAATATGGCATAAGCACTAAAAACTCGGCTGCAACATTTGCCCACGAGTGTGTCCTTCTCAGAGCAGTCTTACAGTTAGAGGAGAGCTGGAGTGTCTTTTCAAAACCCTTTCAGAGCTTAATGTCAACTTCTTAGTTCTAATCAAGAATTGGGAACATACCGTGCAATGAAAATGATGGCCAAATGATGTACAGAAAAGTATTTTAATCGTGTATGATATAGCGGAAATAATGTGATTTTTACTCTTTAATAATATATTGTGCAATATTGCATGATATATAAGTGATGCTCACTACTGAAAACAATGACTGTCTCAGATATTGAAATGGAAATTTAGTTTATAGGATAGGAGCATTTTCATAGAATAAAAGATTCATTCACAGACACAACAGCAAATCTGACACAGACTGATGATCAAGCCACATTTGATATGCTAGCAGCTATATTTCCCTTATTTTGCAGTATTTTCCCTGGTCTCATAACACGGTTTACCACTTACTATTGACATATTTTGTTAAAATTAATAATATACATGTCTTACTAATTGCATTGTATCATCTACTTCAACATATTGATGAATAAGAGTCAGCTATGATGTTGCTGTCAAAACCACTCACTTAGTAAAGGACTTTACCTCATAATGTACACTCTCTACTTTATTACTTTATTTTGAAGATTTTTTTTCAAATGAAAGATTTTTTTTTTTTTTGGAGGGAGATGCTGTGACATGGAGAAAAACAAAGTTAGTGATACTGTTTATTATTTTCTTCATACTGGCAACTAGTCATCCAAATAGTTGCCTGGGAGTTGATCATCATGAACAAAGAGTTAACATGTAGGCTATACATATATGACAGCAGCTTACTTTAGTTATTTCTTTGGTGATTGATATCTGTGGTTAGACTAGGATGAGAAACCTTTTCCACCAATAAGTTACATCACTTAAATAACAGCAAACTACACAGAAGTTAAGAAATTATAATATTATTTCACCTGAGATAATTTTAATTCTCCCCATTTCTTGGGTGTGTATGTTATTTCACATTTTTTTCTGTTCAACTAGGTGCTGTTTTTACTTTAGGACAGACTTTGGTATTCCAACTCTATTCTCAGTAAACAATGACATATAATGATGAGACGCACAGGGAAAATGCAGACAAGGATATTTTAGCCTAGCAAAAGACAGGAAATAAACTCATGGCCCTTATGAGTAGCAGATTATGTACATCATTGTGCCTCTTCAGATGTGCTGGCTGGCACATTAGTGAAGATAAAGTCCTTCTAACACCTGCTTACTTCTTTACACCTGGACCTAAAATCCCAGGGAAGCCATAGGGAAGGCTCAACTGCAGGAGTCTCCTTTCAGTTGTGCGTGTCCATATGTCTGAGACATGACCTAAGTCTTAGTATGCATAATTTCTACTGTGATCAATCTTATCCCTACTAGGAGTATACGGCAACATCTGGTTTACCTCCAGTTTTTCCTAAAGTTAAAAAAAAAAGGAAAAAAGAAAAGAAAAAAAAGAAAGGAAAAAAAAAACAAACCCACAAAGAAAAGGTGGATGCAAACACACTTTGCTTAATAATATCACACATAAAACTGTAGTTTACCAAAATATTGTTTACCCTGAAAGTGCTAATATGATTAATATTATGTCCTTATGATTTAGGGCTTTTTTTTCCCCTCACACAATTTAGAAAAACTAATACATGAAATCAGGGAAATGAAATGAAATTGAATGGACAAAAATAATTGTCTAAAATACCGCAAATGTCCCCAAAAGGATGTCTGTGTGGTATCAGACGAAAAAGCTGGGTGAAGAATATCTTGCAATTGGATGTCCAACCAGAATGTTATGGGGGAGTTCATTTTCCCAAAGAATAAGGCCACTTTTCCAATTCAGGCATTGAATTTTTTCTTTTTCCTCAATGACATACTTGTGAATTTATTTTTTTGCCAAAGAATGTAGAAATCCTTGAAACATTAATTTTCTTGCTGATCTTTATATCAAAAATAAATCCTATTTGGATTTTTTTTTTTTATATAAAACAAATGTGCAAGTGGGCTGGAAACCAAGTTTTATTCCAATGTGATTTAAACCAGATGAGATATTAAACCTGAAAAAGTAGGTTTTATAACAGAGCCATTGTAGTCACAAGCATACATTGTTACATTAACTTTCTAATAATGTACAACTCATAGAAAGGTCCAAGGAAAGATCAAAAATTGCCTTGGTTATCAGTTTGACTATTATATACAAATGATTCATCAAAAGGGGAGCTATGGAAGTGAGTATTAATGCTTAGGGGAGTATTTTGTTACTCTTTATAACTTTCCTGTCCATACAGTTTAGGGCGTGATCTCGCGTGCAGTGTGCATAAGCTGTGCTATAACCAATAGTTGCTCTGACATTAGCATACTGCAAGTGTATCAAAGTGAAAAGGAAAAGAAATTCTAAAGAACTGATATGACAAAAATGGCATGAGACAAATACTGGGAGTTTCCTGTCTTCTACTGCATAGTTCTTGATCAGCAGTGCTCTGTATTATTGCAATAGCGCAGACTTATTATTGGAGTTACAGGATCCATTCATGATTTTTAATATCATTAGACAGACTACAGTCATTCGCCTCTATTTCTATATTTTAAGGAGCCTAATGGATGGACATTTGAGCAAAAGCATTCTCCCACCTTTCCCAAGATTGTAGATAAAATCTCCTAAGAGGATGAGTATTGATACATAAAAAAAAAAAAAAGAGGGAAAACAATCACTTTCTATAGCTTCATCTCTGTCTGACCCTGTAGGTGCTCTCAGAGAGAGTAACATAGATATAAGTACTGGGCATTCATGCTATGTACAGGCTGGCAAAGAATGTAGGTATCTGCTAAGGGTTTATTAGAACTATGACTTCTTTCCCCATGGACCTCCAGAATGAATAAAGCAGACAAGACGCTACACTTCCCTTCCAGGATATCTTGTCCCAACATGGTGATTTCCTAGAAATTACAGGAAGCAACAGAGGGATAGTTCTTATTTTCATAAAAACAATAATAATTGAAACAAACTGGTCAACTCTTCTGCAAATTCTACAGCGAATTGCTGTCTCCCTTCCTTCCCGATGAGGTCTCATTTATTTAGTATCAGTCTGTACACGAATTTTGTCCAACATTTCAATACAATTTTGCTAAGTTTGTTCACTGTGAAAGGGAGGTATACCGGAGAATGCTGAATGATCACAACAACAAGGATCATGTTACATTTTGCAAGCATGCATTACTTAACTGTGCATATGTTTATTCTCTTCATTTAAGTTGCTGTATGGCATATTTGGCTTCTTGGGGCAAAGTCATATAGAGACTTGCTACGTTAAAATGTATATTCTCAAAGTTTGCAGTAGTGAGTTTACTAGAATTTTTTATATATCTAAAGTTGCTCAATTTCAACTAGGTTAATTTTATAGGATAACATTAACAGATATTTAGTAGGAAAAAAAGAGGTCAACAAATATTTTGTTAGCTTTCACTCCTCACAAAATCGTCAAAATTTTTATATTCTTTTTTCAGACTATAAATATTTATGTAGATTATGTATGGCAATCAAAGGAAATTTTGTCATGTAGTGTTTTTCCAATGATTAACTTGTGAAATCTTTCACACTGCACTAGTATTCACAGGGACTCCTAGCAAAAAGGATCCTTGTAAACTGTATTTTGTCAGGGGCTGGAAAAGATTAGGGGCTCAGAATTTTGTCCTGGAAATTAAGAATGTCAAAGCCTGGATCAGGCTTGTAGCTATCATTAATGTTTCTTTCAAATGACAAGATTAGTAATAAAGCATAGTATCATTAGTTCAAGTTTCAAGGCCAGCTATGACCAGCAGGGAGAAGAACAAGTGTGAAAGGGAATTGATGAGGGGAAGAACAGAGGCCAGGCTTCTATCACCATTACTGTTACAACATCCTTTGCTATTCCAGATTGAAACACCAGATAAAACTAAAACCAGTACATGTCCAGCCTCCTGAGAGAGCGCTTTGAATTAGGCTCTAGAGATGTCAACCATAATGTAGGAAGAAAGTTAAGTCACAAAATGAGAATGGCAGAAGCAAACATGTTAAGTGGTCAGGCACCGAAATGATGCTCATTGCTCTGGTGATGCAAAAGAGAGCTGAGCTTTCTTTTGGAGCCAGGTTTGTACACGCTACTTTCAAAGTCTGAAGTCAGGTTTCACATCAAAGATGTCCAGTGGAGAGTCTCCCTTTTATCTAACAACTCAGTGGTTGTGAGTAACTGAACTCCAGGAAGACAGGGATTGGCACCTGCATTCCAGTTCCTGCTCCACTCCGTAGTACTTGTTCAGCAGATTGAGCATTCAAACATCAGTGTTACAAGTTCTCTGAAGAACCTCAGGCTTCACACGTGCTCCCTCGTATCTTAGCTGCATGACTAAGAACCCTCCTGGTTTTCAGCTTCTCCTCCCCTGGATCTTGTGATGCCGCTTGCTGCTCCTACACAATCCTGCTGTGTATCCTGCAGCTCTGTTACCTGCTGGATTCTCTGAAGGAGCTATGGAGCTATGGAAGGCTGTGGAGCTATGGCAACTGGAGCCAACTGGAGCTAAGTTGTCTCAGCGCCCAATTTTAAAGAAAGAAGTAAAGACTGTTTTCTAGTGGTTACACTTTGAAAACAAACTTAAGCCAGGCTGAGATAAAACAAACAAACAAACCAAAACCAGCACACAGTCACAAATGTTTATAAGACACAAACAAAGAAATAAAATAAAAGTGACATCTGCTCTACTGACACAGGGATTATGTCAGGAGTATGTCTCCCCTTTTATCTAGTAAGATTTCCTAAATATTCAGTTTATAAAGATATATATATACTCTGCAAGTTTTCCTAAACATTCAGTTTATAGAGAGTTCTATTTTCTGTATACACTAGGCCTCAGGTTATGTCCTTTTCCTTGTGTAAGACACTTGCTTTTTATAACCAATCCTTTTTTGTAAGTCCTCCCCAGGAGTCTAAACAGATCTAATCTCTTTTCCTCAAATGGATTGATTTCTTTCTTATTTGGGAGATAGTTTGGCCATCCCTCTTAATTAAAATAAGTTTGTTTTTTTTTTTTTCTCCCTTAGAGGTGTCTCTTTGTTAGATCAGATGTTATCTTGCGTACCTGACCGGCCAATTAACAACTGCTTCAGTAAGAGTAATGCTTATCTCCCTATTCTCTCTTTGGTGAGTCAGAGTGCACCTTGACTGAACCTGCACCAAATCTTTTATTGGTTATCAGGCTGCACATTAAAACAACATTTGATACGAATACCTCAAGAGGACAAAGGCATATGGCTTGCTACTGGCTGTTGACGGAGATCAGACACATAGTAATTAGTCAGTTTGAGGTGACAAGGGGTTTGCAGTGACTGATGCTTAGCATCTTCAGTTGTATATCTTTTCTTCAGTGAAAGCCTGAACTGCAAATTCTAAAAGTGAGCAATCTTTCCCTTTCAGACAATCAATATTTAGTTATAATATGAAAGAATAGGACTAATGGTGAACAGAGGGAATTAGAAAAGCTTCTGTATTCCAAAATGCCCTACAGCCTGGAGGTTTGGTTATTCCTCCTGAAAAGGTTCTGAATTTTGCAGGCACAGATGAGACCCCACCTTGGGTAAGTCTCTCCTGTCCTGGGTGAATTGTCTAACCATTGAAATATTGGACAAAAGAACTACAGTATAGTTCCTCATACATGTGCTGTCCATGTTTTATGTAGCAGCCAATTCACTGCTAAGTCAAGGCCACAGTCAAGAATGACATAGAGGTGACCTGTCTACATATCTTGAGAGTTAATGCTGAGGCACTTCTGATCATATTAGAATGAAGACTTGGTAGCCAAGCAACTTAAAATAAAATGTGTGAGAACCTCTGGACTTAGGATTCTTCAGAGTTGTACGGTGACTGGAAAGGAGGTCTGACAAAATCCATTAAGGACTGAGGTACATATAGTGGCAGGTATCTGCCACCACGACACTATCTCATATAACAACTAAGACTATTAAAATGGGGCAATGCAACAAATCTGTGGAAGCAGTTGAGACGCAGTGACTTTGTATATGCCCAGCTGATAGCAAATGTAATGCAATATAACTAAACACAAAGCTTTCTTACAGTGTTGTTTACGACCTGATTAAAAACGAAAACTAAACACCCAGATGTTGCTAAAGCTGATGGATATAAGCTATGCATTGAAAACTCTATAATTCACAGAGCTATATTCTATGACATTATAAAGTAATGCATCTTTTTGTCTTAATAATTTTCTTTTTTTTTAAGATGTAATGCATCTTTTTGTCCTAATAATTTTCTTTTTTTTTTTTTAAGATGTGGGAAAATCATTGCGGTTACAGAGTAAAATAAAGTACAGATGTAGGAAATGGAGGCTCTGTTGTTAAAAGAAAAAGAAGGTGTAAGAGGCATCTCCTTAATTTATATTTTGGACTCTTTTAAGCTGGTCTTAGCCCTGATTGTCTTGCCTTTCAGTAAGGCTTATTATCTTCGGACTTACTAAAGTGTCTGCTCAGCTTCCAGACTCAAAATGGTTTGAATGTAGCCACTTTGGAGTGCGTTTATGTGAGGTACTGCTCATCTGAATCTTCCTGAGTGGATGTATTTAGTGACCAACTGCCCAGTAAAGTAAAATACACCTAACTGACATGCATTTTAATACCCCTTCAAACCTGTGCAATGCTAGTGTTGCCTAAACCAAAGTCAGCTGATAATGATAATCTCCAGAGAAAACATCTAAACTGTTCCACTGTGGGTTTTGCTACGCATGTCTAGTACAGAGGCTAGAAGAACGAGGTGTGCATCAGAACATGTGAAAACAGATGCTTTCATATTTTATATGGAAAATGCTGGGAAAAGAATGAGGGTCTGCACTGTGCCATGTGTGGACAGTAGACTTTACGTACCAGGGAGAGTGCTGACTCAATAGCGTGTTGCAGAGGAAGCCAATGTGGTGCTCAAAGTTCAGTGGATTCTGTGGACATGCTCTGAATTTGATCTGCATACGTGCAATATATCTGATGCATCCACAATCCAACAGACAATGAGCATTTGTAATAACCATATATCTGGAAGTCCCAGAAAAATTTACTGCACTTAACAGGGATAATACAGGATGTAAGTCCTCTTACTCCTCTGGTAAATCCATTTCAGCTAGTCATGCGTCAGCTAGATTGTGTGTTCAGACAAATGTGACTGCTGGCATTAAAAACTACATTAATTGGTTAAGACGTTGGATAAGTGTTTTTATTTCACAGTCTAAAAAAAAGGGGGGTGATAGAGGAGTTGTTGAGAAGAACGCGCCTTAACCAGATGCCAAAAAGAGCCTGTCTGAACACATGAGAAAAGCTTAATAGCCTATCTATTTTCTTCCATGTCCTGAGAACATTTTTTGTTTGTGTGGAGCTTCCTTGTGGGAAACAACACAAGAAGAATTCCCAGTGATGCAGGGGTTGTAATAATGGGCTTGTCTTCTGTGGACTGACAAAGTTGGTGTACACTTCAGCCTTCAGGTATGGTAGAAGAGGTCTGAAAAAGTTTCCCAAAATAATCAATGTTAATACACTAATGGTCTACTCGCATTACATAGCACCTTTCAGCTGAAAGCGTTAAAAGTGTCATCCTGAATCTCAACATGAGGCACAGGAAAATTAAGAGGTATCCCTAGGACTCAAGGACAAAATAAAAATGTGAAGGTAAATTACTTCTAGGCCCAAAAGAAAATGCAACCAAATACAGTACTATATTTATTCCCTTCCATCTCTATATGGAGGTCTCATACACTATTTTTGATGCTTACAACATTGTATCATATGGAATATTGAAAGTATACATCTCTGAAAATATATATTCAGCTAATGTTGCAGTTTTGCAGAATGGAATCAACTCCCAATGGCATGAAAGGCATATCACAAGCTGTCTGTCTGTCTGTGACGTGTCACATAGATGTGGCATGCCTTAGTTGAAAACTCCAAATCTGAAATGCCTTTCCCTTCCGTCAGACACCGCGTTGCAAGTAGAAACTGCTACAGCGCCTTCTTACACTTCGAAGCAATTTGCATTCTGTTATGTTCTCACACTACTTGATGTTTTAAAAGTGCAATAAATAAAGAATACAATTAATTTAGATTACATGACCTGATCAGAATTATATACAGACTACTTAGTACCTGAAGCTTATTAGCTAGAATATATCTCCTAGAAATTACATAATGATGAGTGCAATTACAATCATTGTCTGTGCATATATAGTATTCAGGCAATGTCATGAATCTACTTCATGTCAGTGCATGCTGTATATTGATTGGACCCATCAACTTCAATGGAGTATTCTCAGTATAACTCACATCAGAACCTGGCACTATATTTTGATCTCTTAGACAGCTAAATGACATCTAAAATTACATATAAGCAAGCAACTTTTTATTGACTGTGCACTGGTGAAAACTTATGTGTGTATTTTAATTCAAAGATGCCAGAGCATGTCAAGCGCATGATGTGTTCTTCAGTTATAATAGTTTTCAGCAGGGGTTTGGAAATAGCAAACCAGAAAATATGACTATGCCACTCTAAAAAAGTCTACAGTATGCCCACATTTTGAATGCAGTATGTGGTTCTGATCGCTTCCTAACTCAAACAGATCTAGTGGAACTAGGAAAGCTATAGGGGAAGGGGATGAGGTGACAGAAGATATGGGACAGCTTCCATAAGGTAAGTCTCTCTGGTCTGGGTAAGAGATAGTCAAGGGAGGTCTGATAAAGGTCTGTAAGAGTGTCACAGTGAAAATGAACTAGAAATGATTGTTTGTTATTCCTTTTAATATAAGATCTAAGGGCATTAAAAGAAATTATTAGGCTGTATATTCAAAACAAACAATAGGAGGCATTTTTTCTCACAGGGCGTAGTTAAACTGTGGAAATCATTGCCACAGGAGGTTATAAATGACAGAAGATTATGCGAACTGAAAGAGTAATTAGATAAATTCACAGACAAAAAAAAATCTTTTAAGGCTACAGCACACAAAGATAAAAAATCTGACTGTTCTTCACAAACCTATTGGAATTTGGAAGGCATACCAGGGGAATTTCTACTGAATGAGTACCTTGCTCTTCAGCACTCTTCTAGGCATTTGTTAAAAGCCAGCGTGGCAGGAAGGATGCTGGGGCTAGACTAATCTTTTGCCTGTTCAACCCAGCTTATACTTTGACTATTATTCCTGGTTTAAAGGTTTTGCTTTCATTTTAATCACATCTCAGTTTGCTGGTTGTTCCAATTGCGTAGGCATATTAAACCCAAAACATACTGCTGAGACAGCAGTATCATAGCTGAGCCTCAGTATAATGTTGAGGTACTATGACATCCTAAATTTACAAATTGAATTTCTTGGCACCACATAAGTGGACATTGAACAGAATTAAATTTTTATAGCTTTGCATTAATGTTTTATCTCATATGAGGGAGATTTTCTTATTTCCTTAATTTTATAGTATAGAATTGGGATTTTACAAGTGTACTCACATCCTGAAATATTTCCTAGTATTCTATCAAGTTAGATAGAATATGTATATGTGTGTATATATATATTAAACATGGATAATAGGTGTTGCAATGGTGGTAATTGTTATTGTATCTCAGCTGGTTTTGATACACTTCATAAGGTCTATTTTTAGATTTACCCTAATGATGGCTTCACATTTTTTATTCTGTGCATGATCTTAACTGTTAAGCACTTATAAAAATATTTGCTTCTTTTCTTCACAGTGTTGCCCTGCTCTATATAAAATTATACCTCCTGACCCTTAGAATGGTCAAGTTTTAATCCCAAGCCAGTAACATCTATTCTGTATTTAAAAATGTCACTGCTTTTAAGTCCAATACCTAGCAGTCCTGCAGGGCTAGAGGCAATAACTTGTAAAGGGAAAAAATCTCAACTTTCCAATTGGACACACAGACCTTGCTTCTAACCCTGCAGGGTTGTCAGCTATCAAACTTTGAAGTCATGACATTTGAAAGAAAATGTACGGAGCAGTTATTTTATAGGAACAGAAACCCATTTTTAGCTTACTTCAGAAAGTTTTTATTGCTCTTTTTTGCCCTATGCTTTCAATGAGTAAGATATCTGGTTTTACAGGTGGATGCATATGAAAATAATACTAGTAAATGCTTTAAAGAGCCTAACTTATTCTAAAGGTTATATGATATAAATTAATGCAAAGACGTTAGCACTTGTGGGAAAACAGAGGAATGAAACACTCAGGGTCAGAAATACAGAAACAGTGGCCTCAGCTGCAACTTTTCTTATGGTTGTGTTTTAATATCTAATGTCTTTTTATCTTTCAGACCATCTCACATTAAATTAAATTAAACTGATTGCAGCATTAGTTGAATTAAGCTATCCCTCATTTTCAATGATATGTTAATTAATACCAGTATGTGGTACAATGCAAATTGGAATTTCTTACAGGTTCCTATAAAAGAGTTATAACAATAGTAGTACTAGTATTTTAATTTTTAAACAGATTTAATTCCACTTCTAGTGAACTAATTTACTTCAAAGTTTGGTTTGTTTTTAACTTTGGTAATTTTAACTCTGGAATAACTTTCTCTCTGGGACAAAATTATTTTAAAATTCATTTTTTTAGTGTAGGAAATTGAATAAAAAATGCCACAATCCATTGCTTCTCTAAGACCGTAGTTCAGCATAATATTTTTTTTATATATATATAACTTCATATTCCAGTGATTTCAGCAGATTTACTCATACACTCAAAGGTAGTCACATGCTCAACTTTCTTGTGAAATCACAGCAGTTTCCATCTCAGTCACACAAAATATCAATGAATTAATCTTCAAAATAGGCCTTTAAAGTAAGTAAGGATCACTGGTCACATATTCCAGATGGCGAAATTCTATGCTGCTGTACTAGATAATCAGACCAGCTTCTTCTTTCCTTTAAATCATAATAACCTTTAAAAAATGTAAAGACTATACATACTACATTGTAAGTTAGGCTATGGAAGATCTTTCTTTTTTTAATTGGTTACTCATTCAAATAATTGATGACTATGGTATCAGTATAATTTGTATTAATAATATAAATCATTATTCATGAATACACTCATACATCAAATAAAAAACTGTATACAAATTTACGTTAATTGAATATCTTTTTGCAACACTTAGCAGAATTAGAAATCAATTCCAACTCAAATGCAAATAATAATCATAATCACAGAAACGTACTTCTCTATCAAAACATGTTTTAAAGGTCCCTTTGTACATATAATGTAATTCCTTTCCCTTGTCAGCCCCTCCCCTCCAATTTCTAAAAGAAAAATGACTGATAATACATCTTGTAATTTCCACGATTTAGAACTATTTGGCTTGATGTTTGTCAAATACTACAGTTCCCAAGAGAAGTCACTTGAAGTCCAGGGTACCTATACAAGGTAATGAGTACTACTTGTGCTGAATATCCAGGAAAAGATTCCCCTTTATTTATTTGTTGACAACATCGATAAGTAATTAAATATTTGCTAGTCGTTGCAAAAAAATGGTTCTTTGTTAAGCAAAGTTCATGCTAACATTGTCCCACTTAATTGTCAGTCATTACTTTTCAATGTCATTGGGAAAGGTATGTTTATTGGGAGAAATCCCAGCACAAGCCCTGGAAGAAGTCAGCAGATTGCAAGAGAGACCATTCTACAGCACTTTCTACCTGGATACTGTAGCTCTTCCGTGAGTGAAACCATTTGAAACTCATGAAACGTTTCGCTGCCCATGTGAAACCGTTCAACTGGAGAGAGTTCCATGGATGTAGCTACTAGAACAATGGACACTTATATTTGAGAGAAAATATTATTGATGCAGCTGCTCCTGTGCTACTCACGGTGTAAAAGTGAGAAGCGTGGCATGAAAGGGAGGTCTTATTGACAGGGCATTGCTGGGGATACAAGGATGGGGATGCAGCTCAAGAAGGACCATGGCCAGGATACTGGAGCAGCCAGGAGGAAAAGACACATTGCAGTACTTGAGCTGGGTATCAGGAAAAAAGGGAAGCTTATTGCATAATGCTTCCATGTATAGTCTGTCCAACAAATTCTTTTATGTCTGTATAAGGCAGATGGCACTTTAATTAAAGGTTCTGTAAACTTTCCCAAAACATCTTTGTGATTTCTGTGTTCAGCATATTTATGTACCTCCCCCTGCAAAATAACAGGTTTTCAAATATTTTACTCTTATTTAACAATGATGCATGGGAGCACCTGCTCCATGAATGAACGGCGAAGCCAGCACCACCTGCAAGATCTTAATATATGTTTTGGTCAAGCCTATAATGACTATGGTGTATATAAAGTGTGATGGCAAAACTGAGGAATGGGATAAGAACATGAGGGAAAATTGTCTTGGACATGAAGAATATATTTAGGTTTTTATGATAAACATGGCTAACACCAGTTCTTGCTTGGAAATGCACTACAAGTTTATGTTGCCGAAAGACATATTGATTTATCTACTACATTAGGAAATATTTTTAAAAGAGCTGTGGATGGCCCTGATTTTAATATTTTCAGTAATGAATGCAACATCTTAGCATATTTTATTTTTTTCCCCTTAAAACAATTTAAAAAAGCATCAGGTCCACTGGAAAAAAAAAAAAGTGTTCACAGACAGAGTAAAAACAGGCAGCAAACGGTTCCTTCTCCACAAGGTAAAACAATTTCTAGAATGAGTTATGGAGATATGTGTCTTTTTTGTCCAGAGCCAATATATTTTTTGGTAATTTCTTCCAGCAGAAAAACAAATATTAAAGAGGATTTTTTAAAGTAAATTAGAAAAAATAACGAAACTACGTAAATAGGAATTTATCTCAAATGATGGAAAACAGGTGTGTTCGTAAGCACATTTTCCTCAAAACACTTAATTTCTGATTTAAACATAAATTGAAGGAGACTTTTTATCAACTTTGTAAACACTACTTTAGAGATAAATATAGACTCAAAAAATAGCTGCAACATTAGAATTCAACGGTGCTTCAAAAAAAAGTCTGCCATTAAATCTTGTGATTTGCTCTTGAAATTGTTTACATATTATTTTTGTTCCTTAAACTGACAAACATACCTTGATATACAAGACACATCACTGTTCATGCAACTGAGATTTTGAGCATGCACAGTTGTGCATGCAATGTTATACATGTAGATAGTCCCATCTTTACATACGTAAGTCATTGAAGAATCTGGTTCTAATACTACTGTGTATATAAAACTGTGGCTTTGCCAGCTGAAATGCAAACGACAACAGCAACCTGGTTGTAGGTTGCTACTCCTGTGGATAGTGTCATAGAATTTATATAAAAATTTATGTGAGTATTTGCTAATGTAGACAGCACACAAGACTGCTTTATCTGTACTCGTGTTTACAGATTTCCCATGAAACTGCTGCCGCCAGAAACTACAAAGGTCACATTAAATTTTTGTGAAGGTGTTTCTGGATATGTTGCCTCTGTGTCCATGAGGCAACATCTCAAACACTGCCATAAGTGCTGTAAGCACTACTTTCCATGACAAGTAAGTCATCATATCAATGAAGGGAAGGGGCCTCCAGCTATTTTGTGACTCCTACATTTTTCCTTTTACCAGTCTTGGGTCCTTTCGTGAATGCGCAGCACGCTTTATATGCTGGAGGGCTAGAATCATTGTTTTAATTGTCCCTTTTTTCTTCTGGGTAAATGAAAGGAGGTTGTTGCATAAAAGAAGAGACAGTATATAAAATTACCAAAGCTTTCTTTTGGAAAAGCAAATTCCTCACTACCTCCCAAGGGGATTATATGAAAAGCTCATGCAAACAGAATGTGTATATTTTTATGACTCAAGCTATGAAGTTATAGCCACATACGGTATTTCATTTTGTATTCACTATCAACCACAATTGCTCCTCTTTCCAGCTAATCTTTCATCTCTGCAGCTCCTCTTTGGAATCTCATTAGATTAATAGGCCACTAAAACAGTTTGATCATATTTCTCAACTACCTTCATCAGCTTATGAGTCAACCCCACAACATATGAAAGCAAGATCATTTTTGCACTCACTTCCTCTAACATATTTTAAATATTTAATGCTAAGAAAAGATATATTCCTTCCCACCTTCTCTTCTGTGTCACGAGTTAGTAGGTATTTTAATTCAAGTCAAATACAAAAAATAGAAAACTACAGAGATTTCAAACTCATCTGACTGACGTGTAAAATCAATCTTCCAACAGATAGGACAGTTGGAGTAGATGCAAAAGAATTTAACTCTTGAAGGACAACCAAGGGCAGCCTAAACTGGGTTCCTGGGATCTTATGATGCCAGAGCAGACTTAGCTAAATATCTAGCATTTGGTTATATATGTTTGACAAACTCTGTGATCTGATGTTAAGACTTAGTATTTCCTATTCCATTTAGTGTCCTAAGAAGTATGAGACATTAAATATTCCCCTTCCTGTGCAAGTCAAATGAAAAAAGAAATATATCTGTGCCTAGAGTATTTTGGTAGTTTAATCCTTCCACTCTACTAAACCAGGCATCAGGGCAATGTCCTATTTAACAGATAATGTCTGATGAAAAAGCAAAGCAATTGGAGAGAGTACAGAAGAGTAACAAAAGGGATCAAAGATCCAGAAAACGTGACTGGTGAGAAAGGCTGTAAGAACTGGCATATTTAATTGATGGATAAGGAAACCTGTGAGGGAACATGAACACAGTTTCCTCACATATAAGAGGTTGCCAGGAAAAAAAAGTACTGTCCTGTTCTTCTTTCCCACCAAAGACAGGAAAAAAAAAAAGTGCTGAGCTTAGACTGAAGCAGGGGTTACTAGGGAAAACTTCCCAGCTGTAGGGACAGTAAAGCCTTGCTCATTCTGTCTCAAGGAGCCGTGGGATCTCCCATCATCTCAGGTTTTCAAGAGCATGTTACAGAACAGTCTGCTGGGAATGGGTGAGGGGCCAGAAGTGACCTGGAGCGACCTCCTTCACTACGTGCTACGAGCCAGCGATATCTTCTAAAGGGAGCTGTGCTTGCTGAACACCCCTGAAAACACTGAAGTGCCTTCCACTACCAATGGCTGGAATAGGACTGTGCTGCATCTTGTACATTTGGGCACAAAACTGGGAACCAGACAATGTAAATGCGTGGCAGTTTCTCAGCGTGGCTTAGAGAGCTGTACGCCTTTTCTCTTTTTTTTTCTTTTTTTCTTTTTTTCATTGTGGTGTGCTTGTTTCGGGATTTGTACAGATGTGACCTATTAGATTTCAGAACTGAGCAGAACTGCTATGCAAATGCAAATGTAAGATCCAAAGCCAGCTGAGGTAAGCAGAAGAGTTTCAGCTGGCTTTGATGGCTTTGAAGCAGGTCTGAGGTGTGTGTGTCCCCAAGGTCATACGTGTGTCTGTGCGCGTGTGCTGGGGAGAGAAGGAAGGCGACATTTGTACAGCCACTTACCCTGACTCTGAAATGTTGGCTTTGGGTAATCGACTCAGGGGTGTATTCAAATTGCCTAATTTAGGAGTTGAAATTACTGTGGCATTTAGGCTCAAGACAGAAAAAGTGAAACTGCCTAATCTCTGGAGTGGACAGGCTCCCCGTATGCCAGTGAAGAGACTTATTCTCTTATGTTTATACGAAACAGTTATTATAATCTGAATATATTCTTTACAATCAAATCAAGCATGTTTTTAAGCACTTGGCTTATCTTAAGTGCCTGAGTAGTGCTTCAACAGGAACATAATATAGAACATAAACCAGAGTATCATGACTCACAAAAAAGGGAAGTAAAGTTAAAACATTTAAAAGGTCATATTTCATTTTTAGATGATGAAGAAACTATTTTATATGTTCATTACAGTCAATTGGAAGCAGTGGAATTTTCTTAGTAATTTGTGAAGCTAATTAGTTGACACACTGAGAAATCCAAGCTATAAAGCACACCATAGTCAAATCAATGATAATAAGAAATAGTTTTGATGATTTTTTTTTCAGTGTTTTATTGTTCCGTACAGGGACAGAATAATATTGTAGAAAATTGATTTTCTGTGGAAAAGTTCCCCTGTTAAGCATTGTATTCATCATATTGGAAAACAATGAGATTTTTAAAAGGAACTAATAAATAGTTCAAGCAATATTAGCAAAGTTCTTTCCCCCCCAGAGTTAAACTCAGGCTGTTAAACTGAATCATGAAGTGGGTCAGTGATCCAACCCGAGTTTCTTACACAATGGCCTCCTGTGAGGCACAATGTTCTCTGTGAAGTTATTTAGAGTTGACAAGCCATATCTGCCTCCCAGAAGGTGGATAAGGCCCTATATTGTACATTTTACAATTCTGCAAAAAACATTATGGCTTTTTTATTATCATTGATCTGTGCATACAACTCCTGTTGAATTAAATAGAAACTTTGTGGACCAAAGAAAGTACATACTAATATTGTAATATCTTATGTATAAAAAATTAAAAAAACAGAACCTGGCAATTAGAAGGACACCTTTTATAAAAGTTGTATTTTCTTATCAAATGACAGGGCCCTGATTTCGCCAACAGGCTCTGATCATCCAGGCTTGGCTTCCCGTGTTCAGGGTCACTTCTGATCTGCCAGAACTGTGTAACTTTTTATCTGCCTGCTGGAAAACACCTATGCTATAAGAAAAAATGTGGTGAAAATCTGGGACCTCCATGCACATACGCTTCACCCGTTGTCTCAGGGGTTGTATTTAAGCTCAGGCCCCTGCCCTTGGTCCGTGTCTGTGCTATGCTGCAGTTATGCTATGCTTGGCCTTGCGCCGTGCCAGTCCTGACTTTTTCTTGCTGACTTGACTTCCCAGCCTGATCTCAGACCTGCCACATCACTACAAGCTGTCTGGTGACCAGTGGGCTGTGGCAGACCCTGAACCCCTTCTGCTTTTCCTTAGATACTGTGGGACTGCACCCTTCATCTAAAGTCTTGCCGTCAGCCTCAGTTCCCAGCTCACCTTCCTCTGTGGAACTGCCCGCTTCTGCTGTTCCCTGATGCCAAAGTGCTGTACCATAATTCAAGAACACACCGATAGGGGACAAGTCTAGTGATAGGGGCCCTGAATGAAAGTTCTTACTTTTGTCTCAATCCACTGAGGGCAATCAAAAGTTTCAGCACCTTTCTGAAAAGGCTGTGAACCTTATTAACCAGCTTTGGGAAAAACTGTATTATCTAGTACAGAGAGTGAATGTACTGTGAATTAGTACAACACATTGAACAAGGAAGGACCTTGAGATGTCTTTTGCTATGGTATTGCAAAAATGGCTTACAGATGTCCATTAACTAATTACATTAATTACAGCTTCTCTCCTATCTCACAGGAAACATTCAAGTTCTGTTTCACTTTCTTTGAAATCTTGGCCAGGCAGCCAGGACAGGGTGCCTTCACCCTAGGCCGATGAAAGAGCTTTACAGATTTGCATACTACCAGCACAATGATCATTTCCCAAAGCATTTTATTCTGTAAGCTGACCCCAGAGTAATTTAAAAATTTGTGTTTGTACCACTAAGGTTTCTTTTTCTTCATCTAAGAAAAATCCTCCCTACCACTCATGCTTTACACCTCTCTCCTGAATGCTGGTTTAAGGCAGGTCCATAAATACAGGGCTCCATCATGATCCTATTTCCTGGCAATCCCACTGATAGCTTCATTATTAGTAGAAAAGAACTAATGGAGCTGAAATGGGCATCAGAAAATTTCCTTTTTCTCCCTATTAAACCATGGTGGGACTGCAATGTAGATACCTCTGGTTTAGCCCCCTGAGCATGCACCCTCAGCTTGCTGCGGCAGATCTATGGCTTTTTGGATGGGGCGAATCCTGGTTGATCCAGGACTACTGTGTAGGCACAGTGTATGCATGTTGTAGTCCTGGCACATCTGCTGCTGTGCTTAGCACAGGAGGGAAAGCAGACACAGAGGGTCATAAAGTTTTGGGGTGCATGTGGGGATCCTGTTGTGCCCCTGAGAACCTGCACTGGCATTAGCACAAAAAATGTTTTAGAACACAAATTGGTATTGGGGAGGGGATGGGGGGGAGAGAAAACTCTCAGGTTGGTGCTGTATAAGGGGAATGAGCTGCCCATATCTCATCTGCCAGGATGGCGAGCCTTGCAGCACCAGGCTACAAGTAAGGCCACAGACATTAAGTACTATGCATGTTTCAGGCTGAAGTGAGCCATAGACAGAACACAAGAATTATGTAACCAGTAAGTAAAGTAGATGACAGGTAGAGCCCTTTCTTGCAATGTGGAACAATCTTGGGCTGTGGCCTGCTTTCAGGGCTATCTCAAAATTGCTGATGCAGAAGATGATACCCAGAATGCAAACATGATGCAAACATGCCAAGAATCCAAAATATTCCCCTCCTTCTGTTCTCTTGAAAATCAATCTGGCTACAGAAACAGGCTTTCTTTAATCTGATCCCTTTACCCCCAGGAAGTTTCATTTCTTTCTTTAGAATGATTCAACTTCAAGAACAGTGAATAAGGTTGTGGTTGAAACCTTCCTCTCTGAGATGGAAGAGGTGGTATAAAGATCCAGACATTCAGGAAGAAAATTAGGGTATGATAATAGCTTCAAAAGCAAGCACTCTTGAAGGCCATCATATAAAAGGCCATCATGTAAATCACTGTAATGGATAGGTGCCTCATTGATCCTCCTCAATGAAAGCAACGAGCCATTTGTCCATAAACATGTAGATGTCATATAGAACTGGAAAGTACTGAATTAGAGCTTCATTGAAATGTGTAATTCTTCATGTCTGTTTCTAATTAGGTGCCCAACACTGAAGAAGGAAAATATTTCAGGTATCCTTCTTTAATATTTCCTGTTGTCTGATATAGTTGTCTGTCTGTCCACTGCATTGTCTGTTATGAATCATGTTCTGAGGAACCTGGTTCTCCCCCTTTTCTGTAGATCAATGACACACTGAGGGAGACTGAGCATACTCCATTTCCTTTATTCATCTGGGGCAAATATACTCTAAATTGTCACAACTGCTTGTGCTGATTCCAGTATCAAAATTCACTATGGGCATAGAATAAAGCCTGTGTGATACAATAGAGTCATAGGTCCAGTATTTTAGTTAGTTTTCAATGTATAAACTCTTTAAATAGAAAACAAGAAAAGCCCAAGAAAAACATGCTTTTAAAAACATTCTCCCAAGAACAAACAAAGCAGGGGTACTTATTAGGACTAATCACTTGAAAAAACCTGTCTTGAACTGGAACTACTTTTTTTTTTTAATTTATAGACTTAATATTCTGTAAATAATACACATGTATTTTCCTTCTCTCACTATCAGAGATGCTGCAGTTGAAATTGCACTTGAAGATTGCAGCAATTAGCTGTGTTCTGAAAGAAAAAAAAAAAGAAAAAAAGCCCCCAAACCCAACAACCACCCTTTTCTTTCACCCAGAGGGCTAGGAAATAGGGTTTTTTTGGTAACACAAATTAATTTCAAATTCCCTATTTTTCATTAAAGTTCTCATGCATGAGGTTGCTGCTTGGGTTTTGCTCAATTGGAACAAAGCTGGCAAAGACTATTTCAAGCTTGCTTTCAAGTCCCTCCTAGCAGCTATAGAATGAAAAATGGTCTGCTGGCAAACTGTGGCAAGGGTTTTCCTGTCCTTTCTCTGAGAGTTTACTGCAACATTTGATAATGCAAACTATGAAATTCTACTTTCTAGTCCTGAAACATGTCTGGGAATTACTTATATTACACTTGAATGCTTCTAATAGATTTAACATCCTGCGGACAACTTTTAATCATCCATGTGGAGTCAGACTTGAGGCATCCCCAGGGTTCAATAATCAGCCCTTTATTATCTATGATCAATGTGTTACCACTGGATATTTATCAGTCATTATACTAATTACAGCATGGTAAAATGTTTTCACTTTTGGGCATACACTTGCATGGATTGATTGATTCCTCTGCTACTGTTGTAAAAAACTTGAAGGTAACCTGGGAGTGCTTTCTGGCATCCGTGACAAATCTCTTGGATTCTTTTAGTAGCAAAGTAACCTGATCACTGATGTTCCTGTTTTTCTGGCTAGGATTTGGTCCTTTTTCTGTTCAAAATAGCAAGTGATCATGTCCCCATTACTCTTCACACGTTTCTGTTTTTCCTGTTTCTTGTAATCAAGATTAAGCTGACAGTTAAACTAAACAGCACTTCAAAAACAAGGAAATATTCGCTATGTCAGGTCTCCTCACACACAATTATCAATTTGATATGATTAGACCCATTCTTCATGTGCTGTATTAATACCCTAACTTTGCCTCATCAAAACACTGTATCTCATGCTGGTCCCTGTAAAAATCGATATAGGGCCCTGAAATGAGTTTTAACTTTCATTTCTATTACAATTGGATTTATTTATTTATTTGACTGGTTGGGATTTTTTTGCTCTTGAACTGATAGTTGTTCTGTCTGCCTTCTGATGAGCACTTGCTCTTCTAAGACTAGTTTGTTTTCAGACCACAATACAGTGCCAAGGTTTCATCATTACAGCCATCAGCAATTCCTTGTGAACCCAAGCAGATTTTGCTCCAGTTAGCCTCCTACATATAATAGATGTCTTTGACATAAGTAGACACTCAGTTCTCCTCAGAAGGTTTGTACAAGTTGAAGAGTTGTTATTTCTTGGTTCTGCTTCATTCTATCCAAATAAGGTTGGCCTACCTCCTGTGGCTTGATCAGCTCCACAAAATCTTCTCTGCAGGTGTCACACAGGTTTCTCTTCTCAAAGCCTTGATTTTTAATCTGTACCTGCTTCTCTTCAATAACCTGATCTGTCAATGTGGGCCTCAATTTCATTTATATGCTGATGACAAACTGATTGATGTTATAAAATTAACCCTTAATATTCCTTCTGCCACATCTGTGCTGCCTGCTTGCCAAGCTGATGACAAGGTTTGGATGTTTAGAAATTTCATACAGTTTAATGCCTCCAAAATATACATTACTTCAGCGGGAACAGAAAACTTTTTAAAATTCCATTCTTTTGTAAATCTTTCATTGTGGGGTAACTATAAAGAATTCTGCAATAGTGAGGACTGAGTCTCCTGATCTTCCAGCTCTAAAATCATATGTGTATTTTTATACATCAAAAACTGGTGGCAAGCTAAGGCACTAGAGTTCCAAATCAGTATGATATGCACCCAGTAACAATGGTCAGCATAGCCGCTGGCAATTTTGAACTACAGAAACGGGATTTAAATTACACAACTACTTGGGAACACTTTTCAGAGCATCTTTTAATTATATGTAAGTATAGATGAAGACTTCTGGAGCATGCTTTTTAAAAATTACTTGGAGACTTTCACTGTTCTTAGGATGACCTTTACACAATAATTAGATTAATGGGATCTGATGGCATCAAGGCCAAACTCAGATGCAATATGAGTGAACACGCAATGAAGACTGTCTCTCAAACAGACAGGTTTCTAGGACAACTCTTTGAAAAGCCTGCAGTGAAATCTGAAGCCAGGTTAATCTTTTCTGGTTTTATGTTTTAGCTGAATCTGAAACACAAAGCAATCACTTTTATCTGTTGAAACTGGCTTCTTGAATTAACAGTCGCTTAGTTTTGACAAAAAGCAGGGCTGACTTTTTCAAAGTAAGGTGAAACCCAGTTCATATAAAAAAATTAAACCATCCAAAACCCCAGGAATTTTAGTCTAACTTAAATTTGAAAATCAATGTTTCTGTCAATAGGGTTCAGTATTCAAGGCAGACTGAATGTTTGCAGAAAATTTGCAGTCTTCATTTCCAGCCTTCTCCTCTTAACATGTGAAACATTTCTAAAAGCAATATATGAAAATTCATAAAAGTAGTGTCTTAGTTCTAGATGAAAGGAGATCAGCTGATTATAGGCGCTCATCTCACGTGTTAGGACAAGAACAGTGTGTTCAGATGGTCTGCTATGAATAAATACAACATGCTTTTTTCATATAACAGGTTTCTAGCATTCTCTCATAAGGTTTACTGAAAACATAAGAAGATTCCCCTTATGGATTTCTAGACAAGACTTTTAGGTATATTAGGTGATTTCCTCTTTGTTAGCATGACGGAGGTATTCTGCTCTTTTCTAACTTCAAATCAGAGGCATTTAAGAGAAATGAGACTTTTCCTTTCAGACCTAAAATTCCCGAATATAACCAAAATCAGGGCAAAATTCTCTAGTTATATGATGCTATTCATTGCCTTTAAGCTCTATAAATATGTATAGGAACATAAATTTATTCAAACTTTCAAAGACAAAAGTTCTATAGGAATGTTTTAAGAGCAGATTTTACCATTGTGAGTACTTGTTTCTCCTGCTGGTCACCCGATTCCTTTTGTTCATTTTCTTAATGCTTCTCTTTGTAGCTGGGAATAAGGAAAACGATGTCTAGAAAAGACAGGGGAAAAAATCCCTGGAACAACTATACTGCCTGAATGTGATTTCTCACATCTCATCATTGCTTAATGCATCGATCTATGTGTCAAACGCAGAGTTTCCCGTTCAAACAGAACTCAGCTCAGTTGTGAGGGATTCTGTGGGAAGTTTCCATGGAGGATAAAGAAGCTAGTGAGTGCTGGGCGTTTTTCAACAACCCTCTCCTGGAAGCACAAAAACACTTCATCCCCTTTAAAGGGAAGGGAAGTAGGTGGAGCAAGAGATCCCTTTGGCTTAACCGTGAGCTTCTGAGTCTGCTCAAAACCAAAAGAGAAGGGTACCAGAGGTGGAAAAGCAGATGAATACCCGTTAAGGACTACATGGGCATTGCCAGGGTGTGCAGAGATGTAGTTAGAAAAGCAAAAGCTCAGCTCAAATTGAAATTGGCCAGAGATGTCAAAAACTGTAAGAAAGGGTTCTTCAGGTACGTAAACAAGCAGAAACAGAAGAAAAATATTGACTGCTGTTAAACAGGAGAGGTGAATTAGTCACCAACAACGCTGAAAAGGCAGAGGTTCTCAACACTTTCTTCACCTTTGTCTTTACTAGCACTGTTGGGCACCAGGTCTTTGAAACAAAAATCCAGGTTGATGTAAACAGACCCAACACCAGTGAAGGAAGAGTTGATACGTGAACTGTTACAGGAACTTGACCCCTACAAATCGATGGGCCTTGACGTTATCCACCTGAGGGTGTCAAGAGAGCTGGCTGACATGGTTGCGAGGCTGCTCTCCATAATCTTTGAGAAGTCGTGGAGATCAGGGGATGTCCCAGAAGACTGCAAGAAGGCTAATGTCACCCCCATCTACAAGAAGAGCTTAAAGGAGGATCCAGGAAATTATAGGACCATCAGACTTACTTCAGTCCCTGGGAACATTATGGAACAAATCCTCCTGGTGGTTATCACAAGTCAAATGAGGCATGTGATTGGGAAAAACCAGCACGCATTCACCAACGGCAAATCGTGCTTGACAAACATGATCTCCTCCTATGACAAGGGGTGAGCAGGGGACATTGTCTACCTGGATTTTTCCAAGGCTTTCGACATGGTCCCCCACAGCCTCCTCCTAGAGAAACCGATGTGTTACAGTCTAGACAAGTGGTCTATGCGGTGGGTAGGGAACTGGCTGACAGGCCGCACCCAGAATGTTGTGGTAAATAGATCTTTTTCAAATGGGCAACCTGGCACAAGCAGGGCCCCCCAGCTATCAATACTGGGCCCAACACTAATATCTTCACAAGTGACCTGGATGATGGCATCAAGTGTACTGTGATGAAGTTTGCTGATTACACCAAACTAAGTGAGGAAGCGAACACTTCAGAACAGAGATCCACCCTGCAGGAAGAGCTGGATAAGATGGAAGAGTGGGATAACAAGAACCTTATGAAGTTCAACAAGGACAAGTGTAAGGTCTTGCACCTGGGAAAACATAATCCAGGAGTGCAGCACAGGCTGGGATCTACCCGGCTGGACAGCAGCTCTGTGGAAAGGGCCCTGGGGGCACTGGTGGACAACAAGCTCAATATGAATGAACAGTGTCCTGCAGCAGCAAAGAAAGCCAACAGGATGCTGGGTTGCATCAACAAGGGCATCACCAGCAGAGATAAAGAAGTCATTATCCCACTCTACTCAGTGCTTGTCAGGCCACACCTGGAGTACTGTCTTCAGTTTTGGTCCCTGCTATACCAGAAAGATGTGGATAGGCTGGAGAGGGTCCAGACAAGGGCCACCAAGATGATCAAAGGACTGGGAAGCCTGCCGTATGAGGAAAGGCTGAGAGAAGTGGGTTTGTTCAGCCTTGAGAAAAGAAGGCTTAGGGGAGACCTTATTGCCATGTTCCAGTATTTAAAGGGTGGCTACAAAGAATCATAGAATCATAGAATCATAGAATTGTCTAGGTTGGAAGAGACCCTTGGGATCATCGAGTCCAACCATCTACCCTACTCTACAAAGTTCTCCCCTACACCATATCCGCCAACACCACATCTAAACGTCTCTTAAACACATCCAGGGATGGTGACTCAACCACCTCCCTGGGCAGTCTATTCCAATGCCCAACCACCCTTTCTGTGAAAAATTCTTTCCTAATGTTCAGTCTAAACCTACCCTGTTGGAGCTTGAAGCCATTCCCTCTTGTTCTGTCATTAATTACCTGTGAGAAGAGACCAGCACCAACCTCTCTACAGTGTCCTTTCAAATAGTTGTAGAGAGTGATGAGGTCTCCCCTCAGCCTCCTCTTCCTCAAACTAAACAGCCCCAGCTCCTTCAACCGCTCTTCATATGATTTGTCTGCTAGGCCCTTCACCAGTTTCGTTGCCCTCCTCTGCACTCGCTCCAGCACCTCGATATCTCTCTTGTATTGCGGTGCCCAAAACTGGACACAATACTCGAGGTGTGGCCTCACCAGTGCTGAGTACAGGGGCACAATCACCTCCCTACTTCTGCTGGCCACGCTATTTCTAATACAAGCCAGGATGCCGTTGGCTTTCTTGGCCACCTGGGCACACTGCCGGCTCATATTCAGCCGCTTGTCAATTAGAACCCCCAGGTCTCTTTCTGCCAGGCAGCTTTCCAGCCACACCTCCCCAAGCCTGTAGCGCTGCATGGGGTTATTGTGGCCCAAGTGCAGAACCTGGCACTTGCCCTTGTTGAAACTCATACCATTGATGTTGGCCCAGTGATCCAATCTATCTAAGTCTCTCTGTAGAGCTTCCCTGTCCTCCTGGGAATCAACACTCCTGCTTAACTTGGTGTCACCTACAAACTTGCTGATGATACACCCTATGTCCTTATCAAGATCATCACTGCCTTTTTACAAGGAGTCACATGGAAAAGACAAGGGGTAATGGGTACAAGTTACTCCTGGGGACATTCTGACTGGGCACAAGAGGAAAATTTCTCACAATGAGAACAATCAGCCATTGGAATAATTTCCCCAGGGCAGTGGTGGATTCCCCATCACTGGACACTTTTAAGATTCAGCTGGACAGGATGCTGGGCCATCTTGTGTAGACCGTGCTTTTGCCAAGAAAGTTTGGACCTTGAGGTCCCTTACAACCTGGTACTCTGTGATTCTATGATTCTATGATGGTGGCAGAATGCCAGCGTACAGCTGGGCTGTGGACTCACACTGATGGGTCAGCAAAGTGGTAGAGTTTAAAAGAATACAAATGCTGCCCTTCTTTTCCAGAGGTAATACGGATGGCAACAGGCTCAGGATCTCATCAGGAAGATTGTCTGGGTCAAATCCACAGCTATAACATGATCCTTGACTGTAAGACTTCAGGTTAAAGCCAGTAGACGAAGTGAGTAACGTGGTTATTGACTGAAGTTGGACTTCCCAGAAAAGAGAGGTGGAACTAAGAAAGCTGGGAATTAATTAACCCTATCTGCTTATAGATGTGGTGCAAAAGGAGAGACTCGACTCCTCTTCCAGGATGAACTGTGAGCGTTTTGGAAGTGCCTTTTGTGTAAAGAAGCATCACTGAGTACATGTAAATGTATTGCTCTCATGTAGTAGACCTGGACCACAAACTTTGCATGAAAACTCTAAAACCACTCAGGTTATGCATGGATATGCTTTGCATTTATTCATAACAGAAACCTGTAGCAGTTTTGGCATTGTAACAAATGTCTTAACACTATTTTTTGGTCACCCACAGCCTTAAGTTAGCCACAGGCCATTCAGAGATGCTTAGAGTTTAGGCTTGAAAGGGTGGGCAGACAGCTGAGAAATGGGCTTTCCCCCATACTCCAAGAGGAAAATATTTCACTTCATTTGGATCACTTACTCAGATTAAAAGTCTGAACTGAGATTTTAGCAACTTTGGGGATTTATTTTAGCATATTTTTTTACAGGTAATGAAGAATATATATTCATGTAAAAGAAGATTTAACAGAAGAATGAATAATCTCTTTGTTCCAAGTACTTCTTTTAAAAAAAAAAATCCATCTTTAGGCAGGGTTAAATAAAATTCAATACTAGGATACCCGCATATCTCTTCACTTTTGATTCTATTTGCTTAGCTGTTAAACCTAATGTTTGTTAATTTTATTCGTAACAGATTGAGCCAGTTTCACTGGCATGCTTTGCTTTGCTTGTTTGTACCTCTTCAGTTATGCACAGCAGGCATGAACTGAGTTTAGCCAGCTGATTAAGTTGATTGGCACCAATGGAGCACTGCGAGACAGAATGTACCAGTAAATGTGGCCCTTGTTTAAAAAATCAATGTCAAGTGCTGAGCTCCCCTCTAACTCTTCAGCAGGCTAAAGAAAAAATATGTTGTTCTTAATTTTAAATCTAAATAAGCTCACAGATCTGTTCACGTTCTTTTGTGAATATGGAAATATGTTTTTACTTGAATGAAATTTTGGGCAATTTGACATATTTATGTCAATTTTTTTAATATTTTTGTGTGTATATATCAAATTCAGATGCCAACACATCAGTTCAACAAAGTGTGCATACAGATTTCACTCCTGTTCCCTCACATTTGTGAGCATTCAGATGGTTTGGTATGGAATTACAGAGGTGCTATGCATAAAATTTTGGCTTTGGTTGGGATGCTGCTCCAATCTCTGGTTTGCAAATGTCCAGAAAATTTTGGGTCAATGGTTTTACACAAAAAATACATATAATTGGGTTGAGCATCCAGCAGTTTGTATCTGAATAGCAGATAAACTGTATTATCTGATTTTATATTTGTTTTATGCATAAACACTGTTACACTACGTATTAGGCCTTCATAACTCAGGGTAAGTTGTGGATGGACAGTAGAAATAATGCACATAAACTACCAAGTCTTGCATTGTAAAGCCTTAAAAAACAAACCTGCAAAACATATTCTTGCTGATGTATAAGATCAAAGAAAGAACTGGGGAAACAGCTGGCTCTCTAAATGCTGATCAGCTGCTGCCTCTGGCTTTCCCAGCTAAGCAGAGCAGATCATCAGCTGGTTCTATCAATGGTAACTACAGCTGGTTTTCTGTGGGTGGTATATAGAAAAGCTTAATAAACCACAAATAGTCCAAGGTCTATACATATTTGGTGTGTGATACAAAATGAAGACAGTGTCCTTTTCAAAAAGCTACTAAAGACTTCAGAGCAATGCCCAGCTTTTCCCAACAATACTTAGTAATTCACAATAATTAAACAGAAAGTTTTTATGATGACACTGCTAAAAGTTCAAGAGCTAACATCAAAAACTGAAGACATGATATGTATTTATATTTACATGGTTGGTTAAGGTTAAATTTTTTTAAATTAACTATTTACAATAAAACTACATTGAAATTCTAGTCATGTATCTGTAATCTAATTCAGAATTATTAAAGGGCTTCAACAGTTTTATAAGCTCTTCACTTTGGAAAGATTAGGGTTTGGGTCTAGGGTACACAGCAATTTAAAGTTATTGGTGCGCTTCACAAATTGGAGTTCTAATTTGGAAGAATGAAGGTCTCCTAAAAATGTGAAGCACACCAATAATTTTAAATTATTTTCTAGTTTGCAAGCCCAGAACCCCTACCATTTACAAAGAAAGACACATAACAAAAAAGGAAAGTGCTGTAATAATTTCAAATCAGTGAGTATGGTGTAGAGCGATCCTAAGGCACTGAAGTGCTACACTTTCTTTTATGGAAGACCTTCAATCTTAAAAATATAAGCCAGTCAGAGTTTCTTCTCTGCAAAACTGAAGACACACTGAACTAACTTGAGACAAGCAACACACACATTAAAAAAGAGTGCATAAACATTTCAAATGCAACTACACAAAAGACACCTGTTTATCTGTGAATAGAGCTGATAGCTTGGCTTTTCCTGATTTATAAGTATGCTCATTTATCATTATTTGTATTATATATAAAATCAGTTCAATAAATCAGCCTAGTCAGTGATGTTTTTTCATCTAAGAAAATGTATCTGTGTCTAATATTACCTGCATATTTATACATACGTGTATATAAACAAAAGCACTTTTTACTTCACTGTTGGGAGAGAAACAAAGTATAGCAGTCCTGGTCCTCACTGATAATACAAGGTATGAGAAACAAGTCCATACATCTTTGAGCAACACTAAGTCAGGGACGTGATCATGGATTAAAGACAGCTCATAGTGGAAACAGAAAGATAAAATAGTCCCAATACTGTAGTCTAAGATCTGATCTAGCTTCAGTGGCAAAGTGACTATTCTGTTCTATCTCTTTGATCCTGCCCTGCATCTGCTGGAATTAGTTCTAAGTTAGCTTTGTTTGGAAAACACCATCTTTCAATCAGCATGATTGTATTTTCTACTTTGTATGTTATTATCTTGCCATATGAAACTATATAATTCATTATTAATTAATCCTTTAAATTCCACTTGACCTTTTTCCCTCTGTCTAGAACTGCCACTATTTCCCTAGTTTGGGAAACCATACATATTTGACCTCATGGTTTCTAATTTCTTTTTGTGCAAATCCAATTACCTTGTCTTCCCTGTTCCCTGACTAGCTTTTGCAGCAGATTCCTTGATGATTTTTAACCCTCAGTTTCAGTCCTTATTTTACTCTGAACATTTATTTTACAGGTTCTTTATGATGTACCATGTGACTCTGATTACAGTTTTCTGGGTTTTTTTTTCCTTCCACCATGTGTGATCTCTGTGTAGCTCTCAATATTATTGATCCTTCTTGAGTACCTCAAGAAGAAGATCAATATTTACAGCTTTTTCATCTCTTTTGAGCCCCACCTAACTGTTCTTTCAGCAGTTTCTTTGGAATTCCTGTTTTCTTTGCCTCATTGATTATGCAAATTTTGAAAGCTCTCCTCTTTTTTGTTGTATGTGCATGCATAGTTCTGAATATCACATTCATTCGGGTCACACAGACTTTGCATCTCTTTCAACTAAGTTTCTTTTCCCGTTACAGATGGTGAGAGAAAGATTTGGAAAAAGTAACAGAGACAAAGCAGGAAAAGTGGGCCACAGACAAAATCGACCTGAAGAAATTGATCACTGAGTGGAGTTAGTTTGTAGATAATTAAATAAGTTGCTATTGAAATGAATTGAGAGCTTAAGCCAAACTGGTCATCAACACGTCACTGAAGTCACTAAAAATGAGGAAAAATAACACAGGGTTGCACAACAGTTTATCTCAAAAGAATTTTGCAAGTGAGGTTAACATTATTTTTATGTCAGAGGTAGGAAAGGTTTTGTACAGAAAAGAGAAGTGATTTTCCCAGGGTCATTCAGTATTGCTGGGAATATAAAGCGTGTTCCCAGCCCATTGACCTCTTTGCTCAGCAACTCTGCTTCCAGTTTCCCCCTCTCTCATTGCAATCTATCAGTATCACCTGCAAAAGTACAGGCTTCAGAGGAAGCAGAGACAGGAATAACATGCAGGGAACAAGTATTCACTTCATTCAGCGACAAATTCCTGAGATGCTCAAGAAGGCTCAAGGGAAAGGCCAAAACCAGAATGGTAATGCTGACCTCATTTTCATGATGCTGGGAAAATGGATTCAGAAAAGGATTGGAGTACATTCATGAAGGACTTGATAGGTATAACAAACTACTGATTTTGCACCTTTGATAAACTCTAGTTCACTAACAAAGTTACACTTTTAAAAAACATTACATTTCCCTTATTATGTATGTTATAATACATTTTCCAAATGGCAAAGGCTCCAGGATCAGGCCAAAATTCATAACCATATTCTGGTTTTCTTCCCTTTCCTAATTCCAGTTTCTAACTACAAGGCTAACTTTGAACTTGTTTTTCTCTCTCTCTGCCATTCATTCAATTAACACTTCTTTTCCAGGTCTCTCCCTTCTGCATATCTTGTCTCTGAGTAGGTGGTGAAGCTTACACTTCTATCCCACCAATCTGGACATGTCTTTTCATTTACTTTGAGTCACTTTCATTTCAAAGTTATGTGTCCCCCATCTAAGACCCTTATATGACCTATGTATACTAAGCAGGAAAGTCTCTGTCATATACTTTGAGCACCTCTTGAATATATTACCAAAGAATCTCTTGATGCTTGAGAAAGAAAAATAGTCCTGCTTCCAAAATCTTACAGTATAAGAGCGAGACAAAAAAATATTGCCTCTCCGGGTCAACATCTTAAAGTAATTAAATTGATGCAGTTTTAAATTTGCTCACAGCATGTTAATTTAGATGTCTAGCTAGCAGAGTCTGTTTTTCCACAGAAGTTCAGCCCTTCTTTGAATACTTTTCTTTCCTGACTACTTCCTGGTTAATTACAGTGTAAGACCCTTTTCCCACAGAGACAGGTGCTCAGTCTTGCCTCTAGCACATCAGCACACATTACGATGCATCTTGTCTGTGTTACGCTTGGTGATTTCCATGCTGTGTCTTGGAGCCAGTCCAGCCTATTGTCTTGCTCTGAGTCTGCCTTCAGCCTCACCCACACCCTCTCTTCCTTTCCTCCTGTCTGTCTGACATCATGAGTTGAGCTTGTATTTCTATCTACCTAAATAATGATGACTCACCTTTTCCCCCTGAGTAGCTTCTCCTCGACTCCCACATAAAAACATCCTTATTTTCTTTATAATGCATGTGTGGTTAAGATGGTTAAGATCTTTTTAAGAAGACCAACATATATATTACAAATCTTGTAGCAATACAATAGAAGTAGTAAAAAAATGTAGGTACGGTTTTGTCAAAGATAGCACATAATTTCAGTTAATTTTAAAAATGCATGGAGAGTTTGACTATGAAGACATAACGTATGCCTGACCACTCTAAAGTCAGTGATAGACACATTTGTACACCAGAATCAAATCCTTGTCCACCAGATAATCCCTACAAGGAATTAGGTAATTAGACCTTCACAAATTCCAGTTCTGCTGGCTTTTGAGTTACCTGAAACTTGTATTTCACTTGGCTGTTTAAATTCATCTAGAGACCCATTTGAAGATTTACAGATGCTGGTTATGAGTTCTTTTGTGCTCCTGCCCCTTTGGAACTAGTCTAGTATTTCCAGGTGACCTAAATATGATTCTGAATTAAGAGACTCAGAATAATTTAATTTTCCTCATTTTTTAATGCAGATATACCATCTGGATTTTCAAGAATTCTTGTAAGTTAACCTTCTGAAGTGCAAGCACAAGTTCTGCCTATCTCATAGTTGTTGTAAATTTAATTTTAAAATGTATTATAACACAAGCCCACTGAAGATCTGAGCAAAATTCCACAGCAGTCATCAGTAACCTTTCCATTCGTGTCTGTAAATACTCACTTACACACATTGGAGTACTGAATCCATGTGTTGAAATACATACAAACAGTTCAGTACTCATCAAATGAGAGCTAATTTTTAAAAATACATTCTTTTGTTGAGTATAATTTTTTGTTTGCATTAAGACTCTAGTCAGCTTTTGTTCAAAGGTGATTCAATTTCATTTTAAGCATCTAACTCAGCTAGAGAAGTAGTACACAGGAGACCCTCTTGAGCCATGGCCCAATCATAGAGAGGTGTATTTACATCATTCATTTTTGTAAGTGTTTTGCTACCATATTGCCATTCAAGTGAATACTTTTTTTTATAATAAAACGAAATCCCCTAATCTCCAAAAATTAATTTGCCTGTTGACTGGGGAAAAGTGTTGTTCTTCCAGATATTTTGTGATGGAGAGGTAGGTAATGAATATTTCTGATCTATCTTTGGAGCACTCCAGATACTATGAACAGGTTGAATCAGATGTCAGCCAGATCGGTAGCTTAGAGGTGATGGAGTCGTTGGACTAGCTCAGCGCTAACAGCAGAAAAGAAATGGTCACAGGTAACCGAATGATTATGGGGAAATCTAAATGATGTCAAAGAAATATAATAAAAGACAATCCAAACTCTTGCTAAGGATAGATTCTGTAGAATTACTATATACGGTCTCTCTCCAATGTATACTAGGTCCTTACTAAAGAAGCACAGTGATTTATATAAACAGGGTTGTGATTGAGGAACAGAAACAGCTGATCAAAATGAAAATATACTGAACTTAAGAGTGTTTGGAAAACATTAAAATGTTCACATGCAGTTCTTTACCTTTTTCATATTACTCCCTCTATCTTTGTATTAACTAGATTGAGGTTTTCTGGATCATCTCCAGCTTGAGCATATTTTCCCATTAGTAAGCTGACCAAAATTACATCTATTAAAGTAAAAGTCTTAGAACACCAAACCCTATACAAACATTCTATTAACTTCAAGTAGACTTTTCTTATGTGGCTATTACTGCACTATCTACACAGTTTTGTCAAGCAAGCAGAGAGGTAGGTTGAGATTAATGATGCTTGGGGATATGCATTTAGATTAGTACGAACATTTTTTTCTTTTCTTTTTATGCTGTAAAGTCAGTAAAAATATCCTGAAACTATTTGCAAAGGCAGGTTGAACTTACTGAATAGATCTATATGGAAAAAGTAGTTTGGGGAAAATTCACAAAAATTATAGTCAAAGAGATGCAGTTCCCTTTTTTTCTGTCCCCTGGGTCAAAGCACTCCCATAGGATACAGAAGGCCTTGGGTCCCATTTCTCCATATTTCTGGAGGAATACAAGTTTGTATGCCCTACTTATCAACAGAGTACTTTTTTTTTCTGAAAGGGAATTATAAAGCAAAACCTCTTAGCCCCTCAGGGTGAAGCAAAATACATCAGCAGTCAGTGACAGAGAGAACAGGGATGTTTCACAGGCACTTTTACCTGGACATTAGGAGGTATGTAATTTCCCGTGTTAAAGGGCGGAGTCTTACAGTCTATTCTTGGGTGAAACTTTAATCATCGATGTGAAATGGAGCTATACCAATACTGTCACTGAGCTCATCTTGGAATCACAGAATCATAGAATCATTTTGGTTAGAAAAGACCTTTAAGATCATCGAGCCCAACCGTTAACCTAGCACTGCCAAGTTCACACTAAACCATGTCCCTCAGCACTATGTCTACCTGTCTTTTAAATACCTCCAGGGATGGCAACTCAACCACTTACCTGGGCAGCCTGTTCCAATGCTTGACAACCCCTTCAGTGAAGCAATTTTCCTAATATCCAATCTAAACCTCCCCTGCTGCAACCTGAGGCAGTTTCTTCTTGGGCTATTGCTTGTTACTTGGGAGAAGAGACCGACCCCCACCTCACTACAACCTCCTTTCAGGTAGTTGTAGAGAGCAATAAGGTCTCCCCTCCCACTTCCATTCCATTAATCTGATTCAGTAAGAGTTGTTTATATTTCTAAACACATCGTTTTGCCTTTCCACTTACATAAATAGCTCTTCTCCCTTCTCTATTCGCAAAATGTATTCATGGTCCTAATTTGATTCGCTATTGTATAACTGAGACGTAGAGCTTTTGGGGAGCAGACTGCTGGCTTTTACGGGTTCACCCAGGGAGTGTGGTTCTTTTAAATACAAAGCTGCTTGTGTTCCTTCATGGTGCTCCATGGTGACTGTAGTTTGTAGACTTTGCTCTTTTTTTTTTTTTTTCCTTTAACTGTGAAGAGATTTGTGAACCTTATCCCTCCACAAGAAAGATTGTGTGAAACAGAGTGCAACAATATAATAAAATAATCATGGACGGATATCTTGACATTGCAATTCCACACTTCTGAGTGAAACTAGCACTGATACATGGTAGTTTTGCAATATGTCTGTATAACATTATGATGCATTTATCAGAAAGCTGTAATTGGATATCATTCCACTGTGACTGGCTGCAATTTAACCCATTGACAAAGTGGCTCTTAAGCTCTGGGAATCTGCAGAATTCAGACCCAGTGCAGCAGAATCCATGGTTCTGACAGTGATATACACTCTACAGAAGGAGAAAAAGGTTTCCCTCACACAAAGGCAAAAAGAGCAAGCTATTTCACTCTATGTCCATGGCGAAATAGCACAGTCTAAAGATACCCATACCTAAAGATACAAACTTTTAATGACAAATTCACACAAGCTGTATTTCGTCCTTCCATGTTCTGGTGTTTTGTAATAGAAAGCTGGCCGGACTGCAAAAATATGAACATAACCTGTCTTTAGTTATAGATACCACCATAGTACTTTATCCAAATTTTCTTGCATTCAGATTGTCTTCTGTGCTTAGAACAAGTTTACTGTAGCTCCCTTACACTTGGAACTGCACTTAATTTACTAGTTATAAGCACACTGTGGCCCAAACAAAACAGACAGATAATGGATGGAAATAAAACTATATATTTGATCTCTCTGATGTTCCTATTCAGGGCTAGAGAAGAACCAGTTAACGGAAATCATAAGGCTGAAACAATTTTCCTGCTCCTATGCAAAGTGAAGATCTTTGTCATCTCCTTCTACAGGAGCTACTGATTAGGCCCCTGTTTTAATACTTAGTTAGAAACCTGCATGAGGAGGTTTGAGGGAGAGCACATCAATGCAATAGTGTTGCAGGAGGTGTTCTGCCTGCTCCCTTGTGCTTGGGACACCAAGGAAATTCTTTTGCTAAAATATGCTATAAACAGTTCTGCAGCAACAAATGGTTATATTTGTTACCAGCTTTTTTTTTTTTTTTTTTTGCAGTCATCTAGTTATCAAAAAGGCTTTAAATAGATACTGTATCAGTTCCTCGATTGGTGTTTGCTTTGATAAATTCTTACTAGAAGGTGTATTTTTAAGATTGACAGACTTCAGCATGAGTTATCTTGATTTTATTTTAGTCTTCAATAACTCTGGAACAATTTAAACCAGCGTCAGCCAAATCTAATCTGATTTCAAGGGAACTGACCATATTCTCTGTCAAAAACATTTACAGCTGGAGCAACTCCAGTGATGTGATGTGTACATCTAATATAACTGTGTTGACAAATTCAACAGAGTGGAATGCAGTCTCCTACTTGCCCACATCATTGTGCATGAGAGTTACTTTCCCCATATAATAATCACACTGTAAGCAGATGAGCTAGTTCGGCATTTCTTAGGCTATTTCGTACTGTGCTCTCCATTGTGGAGGCAACTCCAAGATGTGTCGCTTCCTGAAAAACATTGGATGCATTGGACTGGATAGTAGGAGTGCAGGTGCTGTTACAGTCTTTGAGGAGATAAAATGCAGAGCAATCTCTTCTTGAGCTCACTTGATACCTTTAGAGAACAGGGTGGTTTCCATGCATCCCTGAGCATAAAGCCAACAACTTTGCTTGGATCTGGTACATGGAAGTAAGTGTACTGCTGTACTGCAGTGGTCTGGAGCCAAATGCAGTATCGCCATTCACAGAGCTGAAGTTGCTCTTGAGCAGTTTAAAAATGCAAATGTTCTCTACTCAGGGCAAACCAGCTGAGATTCACTCCACCTGTTTTGCACAGATCTGACTGTATAATACAGCTAGACTTACAGATGTTCTCCAAAGCTGAGACAATGCAACACAGCCAGAGCGTATCAGTGAACTGAGCTCTGAAGTTACAATTCGGTATCTTTTCTGCTTGATAGTTATTCTCTTCCTGGAAGGAGCCCTCACCTCATTCATTTTTTGAATCTGGAAAAACTACGGGGGAGCCCTAACAACACTCATCTGCCTCACTGGCTATCAGCGTGAATGTAACAGGCATTTGCTAGACTGGTTGTGCACAGGGTAAAATGGTTAAACAATTTGCAGACCACCTTCCCTCCCTCCAAATCAACTACTCCCTCAATAACTAAATGACCAAAGAATTAATTTTTTACCAATACTTTCACATCATTAGGATGAAATAAGAACAAGTTCTCTGTGACTATTACCATAGTGGGAAACCCCCCACTAGGGTCTGCTTGTTTGTTTGTTTGTTATTAAGACAAAGTAATTTTCAAATGAAAGAAGAAAGATAAAATACTGCAGGTAGGAATCACTCTGGAAGGAATCTTACACAGCACCTGTAAGAACATAACACTACCACAGTGGAGCAGAAAAATTCCTCATTTGGCTCAGCGTTGTCTCTGATGTGGAAAAGAGCGCAGGAACAAGGCAAACCTACAGTGATATATCTCTGGATATCCTTTGAGGTGTCAGGGACTTCAGGACTTGTGACCTGGAGGTTGCATTTGGACCACTATACTTAATAGCATTTATAGACTTGTCATCAGTGAACATGCCTAAGAGGTTTTGGAATCCATTTAGATTTTTGGCTTCCAGAACATCCAGCACATTCAGCTCCACAATTTAATTACACACTAAGTGGAAAAGTGCTTTGTTTATTTAAACCTCTTACCTGATGTTTTCATTAAGTGCCTCCTCGACTTTCATTATTGTTATGTTTTCTGCCTTTGCAGTATTTCTAGTTATTCACAGTGCTCCAGAGCTATGGCCCCCATCTCGTTTGGTTAACTGACAACATGACAACATGAGATTTGATGCTACAGTTCGATAGAGCAAACAACTCATTCTGTGCTGCATTTTCAAGTACAGTGAACCCCACTATTACATTACCTCACTAATTATCATTCACTCATCAAATTTTTAACATATTTATTATACAGAAACTTGCAATTCAATTCTTGCAACTTATTTTTTAGAGTTTGAACATATATATATAATCACTGATACCTCTGGTGTTGCTTTACTACTTATTTAATTTCATTTTCTTCATTGGGATTACATTTATTTGGGTAGTTCTTCACTGGTATTCTATTTTTCCAGGACAGAAAAGTTTAACTTTACTTTTCAGGCATATGTCATTATTAAATATATGCTCTTCTATATCTGGCAATTTCCCGTACATTTTAGCCTTCCCTATAATGTTTGAATTTGAAGTTTAAGTAGCCCAGCCTATTCAGATTTCTGAAGTCCATGTCTTTTGGATGGGTTCAGTCTAAATGTTTTTACAGTTCCTAAATCCTCCTACAGCAAATGTGGATGATTCCCTATATGTGATATGGTTTCCTACATCAAGTGAATGAACTGAATTTCAAACCCTGTTACGAAAGAAATTCTCATCTTCAGTCTACATTGGGTTAACATTTTACTTTTGGGTCTTTTAGTCTTTTTTTATGTCCAATATCCATACACATCATACTCACTACAGTGATTAGTTTCTTGTGAAGATCACGTCTAAATGCTTTGGATGCTCCAGCACATTTTCATTTAGTCCAGAAGTCAGCCATATAGTCCTCACTGGAAACTCAAACCAACTGTCTATGTCACTGATGTAGATAATCTGATAACCTAATTTTACAGCCTATCTGTTCTAATCAGTATGGAGTATGGAGAGTGCAAGAATATGTAGTCCTGCCTTAGTCTAAGGATCCTCCATGGGAGCCCTTGTATAGGACCACATTATCTTTAACCCCACATGCTGCAGGATTTTCTTCTTCTTTAATCACCCTGAGACTGTTATAGTGGAATACAGCCCGTTCACTGATGTGCTTCAAAGATTTACTTACCTACTTCTCTGACTTTTTTTGCTCCCTGTTTATGAGGACTGAATTGTCTGCCACAAGTACTATAATATTTGTTCACCTTATTTAGAAATATGCACATATATACAAGCACACACACACAAATATACTATGGTTTGAAAGCATACTTTTGTACAACAGCGAAAAACATTGCATTGTTGTGATCTCAGGCTTGATCCACTATCAGCATATGTTTTGAACACTGATGCATGCCATAGAAGAAAATTGTAAAATGCTATTTTGATATCATGGTTTATCTGATGATTGTGCAAGGGTAAGGGTAATGGTGGTGGTGGCCCTCAAATAAAGGCTAGAACAGTCAGGAAGGGGAGAGGTTCAGTGAATTACTTTTAATTCAAGAGCATGTAATGCAAAAATATGCAGAGTCATTTTTCTTTTGTAAATCTTTCACTTGGTTTTCAAACTAGTCTATTCAAAATTGTGTGTTATACCAATTGTTATTTATATAAAACATGTAACATATAATATTCCACTCTTCTCACCAGTGAAAGCAACAAATTCATCCTGAAGGTGGTTGTGTGTTCTCCATCACCTTCAAAGTACTTTCAGAACGACAGTTCAGAAGCAAAAGAAATACAATGTCTTCAAACAGCTTCAGGAGAAAGGTATTAAATTTATGTCATTCTCTCCAGCACCACCAAAAATGGTTTATGACAAGAAAGAAAACCATAATGTTTTTATGTTTCCTCAGTGGCTTCAACAGTTTTGGAAGACACTCTCTTGAAATGGAGGGACAAATGATTCTGGGTTTTTCTTTTACTGATATGGATTAAAAATAAACTAACTGCCTTTTTTCCTCTTTGTGTGTGAGATTTTACTTTTTTATGATCAATAACTCTACTTCTTTCAATCATATTGAGATGCTCAAAAAGTCCAGTGCTCTGTTGGATGCTTCATTATTACACTCCAGTATCTGATAGCTGGAAGCATTAAGCATGTAGAACAAGAAAGAAAAGTAATTTTCCAACATTTTACAACATCCTCCTAGGAAAACACTCCTAAGAGTGTTCTAAGGAAGTGAAAGAGGCAGCATGGGCTTTCCATTTATGGTGAGTCTATTAATCAAAGGACTGATTCAGTTCCATTGAATTTTGACTGAGTAGGTCCCACAAGATAAGGATCTAACCGAGCGGTAGTGATGTTGGCTTCCCATGTAACTCAAACACTTATAGCCAGAAAAAGGGCTGCTAGGCACAGCAAGATTGGCTTGGAGGAAGAAATATTAGTGCATATTTGGAAGAAATTAAGATGCTTAGGGGTCCTTCATTACAACAAGGTATTTGGGTTTTTGTTTTGTTTTTTATTTTATTTTATTTTTGGTTGCAATCTGTCCACTTTAATTTTCACCAATGGGCTTCCCTCAGTCATATAAATGTGTCAAGGAAAATATTTACCTTTGAAAAAATGTTTTAATTTTTTTTAACTTAAAATTAAAAGCAGAATATTTTTCTTTATTTAAAATCTACATGGAACCATATCTGTTTATTATCTTAAAGCCCACTGTCTTGTGAAAAGATGACAATGATCACTTGTACTTATACATTAAATGCTTCCTAGCTGTTGCCACTTGCAACCGCACTTCAATAACTACAAGACTAACAAAGAATATGAATATTGCCTTGAATATACCTTAAGACAAGATGAATAGTGTTAAAATAAAAAAGAAAACCAAAACATATAAATAAATATGTTCTTGAAATAATCCTTTTGACCATGGTGGAGCTGGCAATTAAACTATAGTTAATATAACCAAATTTTACAGAAGTATGATGGACAAGAATGAGATGGTATATATATATCTCTTCCTTTCTCATTTTGAAACTCAAAATTTGTATTTTGAGAATAAACTAGTCCACTAGATAGAACATATGACTGAAAGAAAGAGGTGAAGAGCCAGGTCTTATGAAGTATCAGATCCTAAATGATACCTAGGAGTATGAGATGAGAAAACATGGTCGTCTTCAGAGTTCATGAGTTGTTTTCCTTTTAGATACTAGCATTAGACTGTCTGTATAAGATGGATAGAAACATCTCTACACTCACAGTTCAGTAACGTTTCAATTTTTCTTTCGCGTTTACTGTCTTTTCCTTAATAAAGTGGCAGCTTAGTGTTCTTTATGATGCAGAGTTTATAAAGCACTTTTATATAGTGTTGTTTCTTTTTTATAAAGCAGATATATTTATGGAACTTCGTGACAGCATAATATCGGTTACTACATCTTATGCAAAGCTAAGAAAGCTCTCCAAGAAGTGCTGTCATTTATTTGTCAGGCAGAGCAAACAAGCAGTATCTGCCTGGTAACCCTGACTGCAGTGTTTTAGGCGGAAGTATGGAAGGCATAATCTTCTGTGTCGATGATAGTTTTCAGTAAATATGCCATTACTAGTAAAGGCCACAAGGTTTGTGTTGACCTCACAGTGTGGGGACTCAGGACTTGTCTCCCGCACTGATTTGTTTCAGTTGTGACAGCAGTTATATAGCAACCTAAATGTTTTAGTTTAGCTTCAGTTTAGTAAAAAAATGTAGTTAGTCTGTGTGTGAACTGAACTTTCTTGTTGCAGAATAAAATGCAGTTTGGGAGAGTGCAGAGACAGGATAATACCAGAGGTCCCACATGAGAAGAACAAACTGCAGTTAATACAATAGCAAATCACAATCACAACAAATCACAGTCAATCAGTGGTCACTACATGCTTGTGACCTTGTAAATCAAGTAAAATCAGCTGTGGAGCTAACACAAAACTGATTGATTGGGAACCAAAGAAAAGAAAGGGCATGTCAGCCGACTGTGTTATAACACATTTAAAAATAAAACCAAGCACACTCAACACCAAGACGACAGCAGCCCCCACCCTGAACATTGCACTTTTCATGTTGATGCCCTAGGATGCCAATGTCTCACTGTAACCCATCCCCCCTTTCTGCTTGAGGAAGATAGCAACCATCAGCTTAGCACCCACAGGAGTACTGTACAGTGTGCGCAATACCAGAGAAAAGGGGCAGATAGTGGGTTTTTTTTTGTATAACAATTTTACCTTTATTATTAATGATGCTTCTCTAAATTAATTTGGTTTAGTGATTGTTGGTAGCGTTGTAACTGAACTAACAATAGATACTTGTCTTCCGATTAGCCTGTTAAGATTTCAATTAGACTAACAAAACCCCCTTAGCTCTACATATGTTTGTTCCTTTTGCCTGTAACAAGATTTTGAGTGTTACTATAGATACCAAAATGGGAACTGGAGAAGTTTCCAAAGGCCCCCTCCTGGTATTACCCACAGACTAAATTTCAGAATATTAGTGCTTGCAGGGGAAAGGAATATTCTAAGTAGCTGGCTGAAGGTAATGCATACTTCTGAGTCAGTCACACAGTATAATTGTAGAAAATGCAGATGAGAATAGGCTTGTCATTTTGATGGATGGACTTTCTTTCATTTTTACTTACAGCTTATTATATGCTATCTTTCATTATGAGAATGGGGCACATCAACTGGCAGAAATGTGAGTTTGCTTTGTCCTATCAATCAAGGTGGAAAGAGAGTCTCTAAAGAGAAGGATGATCACGTATTACCCAGCAGCATTTGGGCATACACAGCTAAGACTTCTTCCAAGGTGCTACAGACAGTGTGAGAGCTCAGCTAGCAGACAGCCTGAAACAACATTGGCTGTTTACAGACTCTTGAAGAGAGGAGGAGCAGACACACAGTTAAGACTCTGAGGTGACTTTTTAGAAAGAACTTTTCCTAGGGACTAGGGACCCAGCAGGAACTACAGTTTGCTGTAAGGGAGCATTTGCCTTTCTCTTTTCCTTTNAGTTGGTATTTCTCTTTTACTTTACTCCCGTTGCTGATGGTAGATATTTTCACTGTTTAGAGCACAAGACTGGAAATTGATTCATATCTGCTCTTCCTGAATCTGCCTTTTTGAGATCCCAAGTTTTCTAAGAACAATAAAAGAATGGTCCCTATAATCAGAAAATATCTTAGGCCATGTCCAGTCAAGGGATCCAATGTCCATTCTAAGGATGCTCTCATCACTGGAAAATACATACAATGTGGCAAGTCTGTCCTAAGTATGTTCTCCCATGTTTTCATTTTAAGACTTTTCAGTGAACCAGCTGAACTCTGTCCTGTTTTAGTCACTGTTTGGACATCATTCCTCTCAGCTTCCTTACTTACCCTTTCCTCTGAATGCACCTATTTGGCAATATTTCTTCCAGACTAGTTCCATCACCTGAATTGAAACTTGTTTTTGTGTTCATATGGAGAAACTATTGTTATTGTCCCATAAAATCACTTTTATATGTACCAATGGTAATACATCATGGAATCTTCTGAATTTATCTGCTTTCTTGTGACTTACAAAAACCAGTATCTTCCCACATACCAGTGATTCAAATTACTTCCTCAAGGTGAACAGGCTTTCATATTTCTAAGATGAATAGCATTTTTCAGTTTTATTACATCCATAATTTCTCAAATTCCACTTTATCTTTTTCTTTAATGATTTGCAAACTCCTTCCTATTTAGTACTAACTTCAGATTTCATTAGTGTGCTCTTTACTTTTTCTTTCAGCTTACTAATATAGACATTAAACAAATCTAACTCTTGCCAACTCTTGCTAACAAATGCCAACTCTTTTTGATTCCTCCTCTTAATATGTTACTGTTTATTATTTCTGGTTTTTGTACTCATTTAGGCAGTTTACAGCTTGCATGGTCATGATCTTACTGAAGGCAGTACTGAATAAAATTTTAAAACTGAAAATTCCTAAGATGCCATATCAAATGCTTCACTAGAATCCAAATATATATGATCTAGTTCATTCCCATTGCCCATTAATTTTGTAATTGCATCAAAACAAGCAATGAAGTTTGACTGATGAGATACAGCTCTTCTAAAGCCTCGCTGCCTACTGTTCATGGCTCTCTTATCCCAGCTATTAATGATGGAATATTTATTTCATTGCTTTACAAGGCATTCAAATAATATTTATGGCATCGTAGTTGTCAGTATCAATCTTTTATTTTCTGGAAATACGTACCACATTTATTTTTCTCTATCCACCTAGTACATTCTCCTTCATCTATAAGTTTTTAGAAATGAGCATCCATAGGCTTACTGAAGTCAGTAATTCTTTTGATCTCAAAGACAGCATGTCATTCTTGCCTATGTTTGGAGTATATCATTAATACCTTCATGAATAGAGCTTTTAGAGGGCCTTCTTTCATAGTTATATAGGATGCAGGGTCAGGTGGTAAATTCTGAATATTAATCCATGGACATTTGGTCCTGTTTACGAATATATCAATGCTGTCTTGAGACTAAGTATGCTAACTGTCACTCTTAATTGCCCCACAATCAATCACATTTGATGGCTTTTCCAGAGCATGAGTGTGACCAAGGATTGGACCAGGTTGCCAAGAAAGGCCGTGGAGTTTTGAGCCTTGGGGTTATTCAAAACCTGACTGTACATAGCCCTGAACAACTTGCTTTAACTGGGCCTCTTTGAGGAAGGTGTTGGACTAGATGACCTCTGGAGGTGTCTTCCAACTTAAATGATTCTGTGATTTTATGAACATAACTTACTGAATACTTAATTTTCAGTCTGAAATGTTAATGAACTTCCTATAATCATCTGTTCTTGTGTCAGTGTTACTCGTGCTACTCCTTTCCTGACATTTACTCCCCATTATAAATATAAAGTGAGAGAGATAATTTCAGCCCTGGTTTATATATATTTTCTGTGATAACAGGTTTTTAAAAAGGTGTTTGCTGTTTCAGTTTTTTAGACATTATTAATTTTATCTCTTTTCTATGCCTTTTTTCCTCAATATATTTTCTCTTAAAAAAAACCTGTACCAACCACTTTCAATCACTGACAATTGGCGGAGAACATAAGCTAAAAAGAATTCAATATGAACTTGAGTATACAACATACAAATGTGGCAAACTGAAACTTGCTGATATTATATATTTCCATCTAATTTTGTGCATCATTATGCACTTAGAGATCTAAGGTGTGCATAAATTAGACTTGAATATACCAATTGTTTCTAAAAGATATTCTTAACTATATTATACATTTTGGGACCATGACTTTCAATCAACAGCTGGCTCAGTTACATCCTTTCTCTAAGGTGTGAGAAAAAACATATTTGTGGCATATTGCATCAGTTTTCAAATGGATTTGATTTGATCCACAAATCAGAATAATGAGCTAGAAGAAAACCCTTTAGATACAGAATCTTGTCCTGCCAAAGTGAGAAGCTGCTGATCTCCTTGGTTTCCAAGCCGACTGCAACTGTAGATGAGTAGGGCAATAAAAAGCTCTTAGAAACAAAGTAGGGCTTCTTCACACAGCAGCACTTGTAATACAATTCCATAACTTTAGTAAGTAGTACTGCCCCATGCTATTGTTCCTAGCAAGACTGTGCCACCAGACAGTGCAAAATTGTTCCAAATATTGTCACTGGAACTGACGATGGCCCCACTCTCTACTTAATATCTGATCTCTTCCTGAATAACCATTATCTCTGCCTATTAACAGCTTTCAAAATCTAGAATATGTTATAATCAGAGAACTTCTCAAATGGGAGAAATCAGTTATCTCTGCCCTTCTTTCTTTTTAATCAGCTGATATATGTATGTTACGTTGTCAACCCAGTCTTCTCACAGCTGATTTCACTGTCATCTGAATGCCAGTAACTCCTTACATTTCTCAAATGAAAATATATTAATTGTGTTGATATAGCTCTCCATTCTTTTTATTCTCTTTGTAGAAGAACTAAACAGTTAAAAAAGTGTTGGGCTTGAGCTTTATCTATTGCAAGTATGTGCACTTCATATGTGCCATTTGCTCAAATTTAAATCAGATGAGAACTTAGCACCGTACTTTGAAAGAAAACCAGGCCTGCTGAAGTATACATGAAGTTATCTTTAAAGTTTGATACCATATTCCTCATCCCAACAGCAGCTATTTCCATCTCACTACATTTACTGCACTTCTAAATATATCTGCAATTGTTTCTTTCATTTTGTAACACACTTATGAGAGGTCTAAATTTTGAAAGGAAATTTGCAATTTATTTTAGAAAAACATTTCTTACCCATCCTTTACAACTGACTTGTAATTTGTGCCTACAATCAACTTTGTGACTTCATTTTATGCATCTAGTTGTGAGTACAAATCATTGAATTCAGTGTATAATTGCTTAAAATGCTTGTCTAGCAAGCCAGGTAGTTTTATGCTTAGGGAGAAATTTGCAGACTCTTTAGAACTCAGTTATGTAACCATGGATAAAAGAACATATTAAAACAGCTCCTTTTACATCTGTAGAGAATCTCTGTGTTTGACATTCAGAAATGCACCTGCCATCAAACCTGCTTTGATTGGATATAAAAATTAAAAGCTACTCCTAAGAGGTTCCTAAAATATTAGCTATAATGCTTGAAGAATAAAACGTGTATTGGTTACACTCATTACAGGCCAAATATTATTTAAAACAAAATTACCTGTCCATTACAATTATATCAGGATTCCCTTGATCCATTGGGATACCACTGGAATTAAAGTCTTAAAAGGAGAAAGGAGTAAAGCTATCATAGTGACACAGAAGATCACTGTAGCATCCCTAGAGAACTAAGACTGCAAAACTATAGCTGAATATTTTCCCCAATGCAATAATTAATTAACCGACTAAAATTCTTAAAGCATGATTCTGTCCTGAAAAGTCATTGTAAAAAATTATAGTATATGTATTGTATCTGACGACTTACTACTGAATCCTCTCTATTTTTAGCATTTTCATGTGCCTTTTAATTAATAACAACATAAGTATTTCTGATAGCATAACTGAGTCTGTGGAAAATCAGTAGAAATATATTTAAAAAGGAAAAGAAAATATTCAGGTTGTCTCTAAGAAACCAAGTTGAATATCTGTTGGACCCTCTTTTAGGCTACAAGAAGTCACTGAACTTGTGGACTGAGCAAAGTTGACATGAATTGTTATCATCAAACATGAAACTATGACATTATTCTACAGAATCCTTTTAATTTTTTTCACTGCTGTGCATTTTACTTCAGATGTAACTAACAGAAGTGCTTCTAAATATATGAATTTTCAGTACCTGTATGTGGAAAAAAATATGCTCCTTCAAAAGCACAATGAGGCTTACAAGGAAGCAGCAGAATTATGCACAAAAATGGATCAGGGTATTTATTAAATATCAAACCTAATCTGTTTCCAGGTGGACTTTATATTACCCAACAATTCCATTCTTAATTTATAAATAAACCAAAATTCATTAAGTCTGGGCAAATCTACCAGTGCTAAGAGTTTTAGTGGACTTCTACAGTGAAAATTTCTGAAAAATGTATATTGTGAGGTATATTTCAAAGGTAGCATTTCACACTAAAGGTAATATTTCAAAGAAACGCGTATATTTAGGTACAAAATAAATTAAGGAAGTAAATTACTAAATGAATGTGCTTCAGCTTAAAAGCAACTGATCCTTTGAAGCATACCAAAAACTGAGTTCAGGACTGTGAAGTGCTATTGTAGTACACAACACTTAAAAAACTTTCCCAACACTTAAGCTCTACTCTACAGCTTCCAAAATACCTAAAGTGTCTGAGACATGCATTCTTGCAGTGATTTAGGCATTCAGTACTCTCTGCAGGAAAAATTAAAAAACTTAAGGTCCCAGCAGTTAATAAGGAAGTATTGAGACAGATTCTGCACATTAAATTTCAGCTTAGAAATCCAGGCAGTCACAGTGGTGAAGGCTGCAGTACGCAGAACTGTCACATCCCACTTGGCTAAAGCACACAATTCCTGTCACAGGTGGGGTTCCCCAGGGACTGATACTGGGCCCAGCACTGTTTACTATCTTCATAAGCGATCTGGATGATGGTATTAAGTATACCCTGATGAAGTTTGCTGATTACACCAAACTGAGTGGGGAAGCGAACACTTCAGAACAGAGATCCACCCTGCAGGAAGAGCTGGATAAGATGGAAGAGTGGGATAACAAGAACCTTATGAAGTTCAACAAGGACAAGTGTAAGGTCTTGCACCTGGGAAAACATAATCCAGGAGTGCAGCACAGGCTGGGATCTACCTGGCTGGGCAGCAGCTCTGTGGAAAAGGCCCTGGGGACCCTGGTGGACAACAAGCTCAATATGAATGAACAGTGTCCTGCAGCAGCAAAGAAAGCCAACAGGATGCTGGGTTGCATCAACAAGGCTATCACCAGCAGAGATAAAGAAGTCATTATCCCACTCTACTCAATGCTTGTCAGGCCACACCTGGAGTACTGTCTTCAGTTTTGGTCCCTGCTATACCAGAAAGATGTGGATAGGCTGGAGAGGGTCCAGACAAGGGCCACCAAGATGATCAAAGGACTGGGAAGCCTGCCGTATGAGGAAAGGCTGAGAGAAGTGGGTTTGTTCAGCCTTGAGAAAAGAAGGCTTAGGGGAGACCTTAT
>VZSZ01003997.1:391320-415072 GCA_013398815.1 Ibidorhyncha struthersii
ATCAGCCATTGGAATAATTTCCCCAGGGCAGTGGTGGATTCCCCATCACTGGACACTTTTAAGATTCAGCTGGACAGGATGCTGGGCCATCTTGTGTAGACCGTGCTTTTGCCAAGAAAGTTTGGACCAGATGATCCTTGAGGTCCCTTCCAGCCTGGTATTCTATGATTCTATGAATCAGCTCCTATGCTTTTTTGTGGAGGTGAGTCTTGGCATACCGTGGTCCCTGGGAATTTATTACTTGCAAGATGGCTCCTTTCTGGAATTCACATGGTTTCCACAATGAGGAGCAGAGTTTGCAGATGGAGTGTGGATGGCCTTATCTGGCCTTGGTAAAGGACATGAACTGGAAACATGCTTTGAAACATACATGGAAACAGCTGGGAACTCAGAACTGGTACTGCCCCTGAAACCTGGACGTACTCTGCACCAAAAATGGTTTAGTTGAATCCTGGGCAGGATAACTTTACTTAATACAGGATAACTTACTACTTGACAGTTTCCTTGGCTACAGAACAAAAACTAAGCAGGGTGATACCATTGTAATAGCTTGTGCTTCTCAGACCCTTTGGTTTCAACAGAGGCCATGCTGTTAAAAAATTTGTAAATACACACCTTCTCCCTTCCCTCCCCTCCCCCCCCCTTTTTTTTTTCTTCCTGACCTCTGTCAATTTGAGCTTGAATTTGAATTTTATCCCAAACTGATCACAGAATATAGGAAGGGTATAACACTCCCAGTATATGCATCCATTAGTAAATCAAACCCAGTTAGACTGTTTGACTCCAAAGAAATATATAGGGCATTTAAAATGTATTTATGTTGATTACTAGGATTGTAAATTGTTATGTATTCCTTTATTTAAAGGTTATTTTAGAATAAAGATGCTCATGGATACAACAAATTCTAATATAATATTAAGAGGCAATTAACCGCAGAATGAGAAGATAAAAAAAGAACAGTGGCGTGTTCGTTTGGTACATATCTACATACAACAAAGACTTTCGGAAGCAAGCAGGGGAACTCAGAGCATAAGAATCCAGAATAAGGGTGAGGGACAAAAAGGGCAGGGGATCAGGCATAGCACAGGGCAGGTGCATATTCCTTAACCTTTTACCTTGCCAGTTCCAGCTCTTGAATACAATTTTTGTGTATTTTACTTCAGGAAATACTGTTTCCCTAGGACCAATGCAGTGATTAGCACTACCATATTTTAGTTCAGGCAATAGGTTCTAAAACTAGGTACTGATTCCTCTCAATGCTTCATGTGTAAATTGCAGTTTGCAGGGGGAAAAAAAGAAAAAAAAGCTCTGACTTCACCCATGTCAAACCATTTCAAATGACTAAACTGGAGGTTTGAAATTTAGAAGGGGAAAATTTAGTTTCTTTCTACCACCTTCTTCCTGCAAGACTCCCACTCTCCATTTCTGCTTTCTGAGAGAAGAGTCCTTCCAGTCTTCATATCACCTTCAGGGAAGGGCAGGTGGACTTACAGCTTTTCTTTCCCCTTCTGTTTACTCTTCCCTTTTCTACCTATCTCTTGCTTTTTCAACAACCTGCTTCTTTTCTAGTCTCAATTTCTCTTTCTTGCCTCCCTTTTGATTTCCCTGCTTCTCTTTCCTCCTTTTCTAGATTGCACATAAGTGTATAATCTTTCAGTGTTGGCTAATGTATTTGGTGATAATTTTCTGATCCCTTAAAACACAGGAAAGATAAATTTTCCCCCCTAATTTTCCTTCTCATCTTACTTCTGTCATTTGATTTTTTCCTTCCCTGTACCTGTATATCTTCTTGCTCATTCTATTATCTTATTTTTGCCCTTCCTTTCTGTTTCTCCATCCCCCTCTCTCTCTGTTATCTCATCTGCTACTTGTTTGTTGTAATCTGCTTCACTTATGCCAGTGAACACACTAGAAAACCACACCTCTCAGTGGGTAACGTTTACCCAAATGCCTCAGAAAGGGAGAATGCCTGAGTGCTTGCAACAAAAGATGTCTAAAATAGAAGTAGGAGGAGAGGAGAAAGAGGAAAGAAAATTGTGCGGAGCTGCAATTACTGTAAGTCTTTCTACTGATGTGGTTGGGTGATATATGTCTGAATCAGAGAGCCTTCACAGTCACAGGTGTGTAAAGCCACCTACGCAGAGTAACTCAGATTTTTTATGTCCTTTACAAATGCTCTCAAGCTGCACCGTGGTTTGAACAACACTTACGTTTACCTTTTGAAAAATGGTGTGAAGAAGAAGTATTGCTACCACATTTACATTTTTATAGTATGGCTTGCTCTGAAAGTGTTAGAGGAGATTGCCTGGCTTAGAGCCTGGCTCAATGATTCCTGGAGGATATTTTTTCCTGCAGTTTCCAACTACCATATGGAGTGCCAAGTAGCATAAAAGAGATTTCAGAAGCAATTCCATGATTACAGTTACTATACATTAAAGGCACAGAAGAACTATTGTAAATTATCTGTATGGTTCTTGCATAATAAATTACTTTGCTCAGATCACAGGTGACAGGCTTCCATTACAGATCATTTTATTTAAACGCACAGCAATCTTTTTAAACAAATGACTCCTAGCAGCAGAACTCCCGTGATTCTAAAAGTATCTCATTCCAGCACTGCCATTAAATACCTCCTGAGTGACCTTGAGCAAATCATTCCTGATCCCACTGCCCTGGCTGCCTTCGCTCCTGTGGTCTGCCTGTCTCAGGTATTTAGATAGTGACAGTCTCTCTCTGGAGTAGAGAGATAATTTTATAACTTTTTAAATTCTTAATGCAATGGAGCCTATACTAGTCTCTAGGAACTTCTGTGATACTTATTAATAATTATAATTAATCATACTAATAGCATGAGTTTTGGAACACATGACTGGCAAGCAAAAGTAAGAGTCAATTATTTCAAAGATTTGGACATGAGGATGAGTAGCAATGAGCAACAGTCAAGGACTATACAAGTAACACCACCTGTGAAGACTTTGACTGAAATGTCTTAGCACAGGGAGGACAGAGGGAGGATAAGAATCCAGTTCTCCATAGCAACCTTCAACTCCCTTAGATATGAAGCTATTCTTTCCTCTGCTGAAATCATGTGATATTTTCTGTGATCGCTTCCTTCTCCATGCAAAGTATTTCTGTCCACAGCCACTACCCAGCTCCTGGGCAGAACTTACTGCTCCCCTTGGCAATCAGCAGCACTCTGTTCTGTATTCCTCTCAGAGCCCCTTGCATTTTTTTTCATTGCTCTTTGTCACCTTTTGGACCCTTTCATTAACTTGACTTCTAGCTCTGTAAGCTCATGAAGCCTGTGAGAAGTATTGCAGTTCTTTCCCACAAATGCCCCAGTAGATGTACACCGTCCAGTTCTTGGAATAAGTGAAGTGATGTCCTAAAACTCTTGATCGATTTTCAGAGAACACGTACTCTATGCACTGAGTAAAGCAGGTGTCTTACAGTAAACAAGAAGTACAAGAGTATGTAATTTAAAACTGCACCAAAGCACACATGTGCAAAATGACTGAATTAGGATTACACAGACAACTTCAGTTCTGGCATTTTCCAACTTTCTAGAACTCAAGTGGGCAAATGAAGTAATACCATTTTTTTTATCCTATGGCTGGGTTTATGCAGCTTATTAGGTTTAAAAGATAAACAAGGAAGATTCCTTCCCAACCTCCCACTTTGAAATCGCAGTATATTTTACTGACAACCCTCTAAAATTCAGGAATCATGTTTTTTTTCCTCTCAGGTTCTGAGGGGAACATATTCCAGTAGTCACAGCCTTTTCATTTTACATTGTTTTATTTTCACTGCACTTGTTTATCCCCTCTCTTCTCTCCCCTCTTCTGTTGCAGTCTCCCTCCCTTAAACACCTTTAACTCCCTCCCCCTCTACTGCTTCAAATCTGCCCACTTGGTTTCTCTTGCCAGCATATCTCTCTCTCCTACTCATCATGCCAATATTCCCTCTTTGCAACTCCCCCAAGCCTTCCTCTTCACTCTCAGGCTTTGCAACTAGGCTACTTTTTTCCTTGGGCATCAAGACACAGAAGTATTTCTGGTTTGATTTCCTATAGCCATGCTCCACAGCAATGTTTTGGTGCTATCAGAGATCATTTCAAGGACACCTGAAATGCCTAGGACAGAGTCAGTCTTCAAAAATTTTAGCAATCAACCACTAATAAAACTCAACATAATATATAGAATCTGAGATTTTTTAGAAATTCTTATCTTGGCTGTGTATAGGATATTTTTTTTCACAGAGGTGCCTACACACATGTATTTCACAGTGACACCACTGCATATCCTGCTCCACAGCGTGTGAGACCTAACTCTTTGCAAAGAGGCAACTTTAGGTACCAGGAAAAAAAAATCATAAATTCTACAGTAAGAAATGACTTATAATTTAGCTGAAATTTTACCCCCTTTACATTTCAGGCAGAGCCCAATACTTGATGCACCTACAATAGTCAGTCCAGTCATATTTAGACGAAGTTGTAAACAAATGAAAACTTGGTTTTATAACAGAAATTAGAAGATAATTTTAAAAACAGGTTTTTGCTATCTGTGCCCCATAATGCTTGGATGTTCAGGTTTCGGTATGACTTTTCCCTCCTGCCCCTGCACAAACACCCGAAAATTCCTCAGGAGCTGGAGGCTGAATCCGAGGCTAACAGTGCTAAGAACATCCCTCTCCTGAGTCCCTTCCAGGTACTGCAGAAAAGTGCCAGTTTGTTGAGATACAAATTCCCATCTCTGAAGGACTGGCTTCTCTCCTTACTGGAAAGAAAAAAGATATGTGGAGAAACAGTATCTGAGGCAGAGAGTGGTAAGAGCCAGGGCCCTGAGGGCACTTCTAGGACACCATGTCGCTGCCCAGACCCCTGCCCTGGGGCTTCCCCCTTCCTGCCCATGGCCCAGGACCCCATGTCAGCCCCGCAGGGCTGTCAGCCCCTGCCCCAGCGATGCAGTAGCAGGGCCAGCCTCCAGCTCTCCACAGCCCTGCCCTGCCCTGCCCGGCCCACCCACGGGCCCACATCCCGGCCTGACCTCAGCCCATCCTTCTCCCCAGGGACGTGCCCAATGCCCGGGGTTGGGGCTGCCCCGGTGCCCCCCGGCTGCCCTGCTCCTGGCCGGGGCAGTGGGATAGGCCCTGGTTGTCAGGCCCTGCCATGATGGACCCCTCCATGGGGAACCCCCACTGCTCCTGGCCCGCCCGACCTCAGGGAGCCTCGGGCCCCTGCTGGGCCCTGACACCAAGTGCAGAAGCACCACCTGCACCCTTCGCTTTGTTGATGAAAGCTTTAGGGAGCAGCGAGGCCAATCTTATTTTATTCTGTTGGAAACAAATCAGAGTTTGTAAGAGTTGTTTCCTTTACAGCCTTAAACTTCTCAGAAAGGTTAGAAAAGCAAGAGAAATAGACACAGCCTGCATCGTGCATTTCATGTGCTGAGGAATGGTACGGATGATGCAGAAATAATGAGTTTACTAGGCTTCGGTGATAAAAGGGAAATATTAGAAACTCATAAGTGCAAGAAGTCATTGGAAAGCTTCTTACAGATAATTACCATGATGTCCTTGGACAAGATGCTTATTTTCCTGTTCCTGACATAAATAGAACATAATAAATAATAAGGAGAAGGTCAACGCAATGCATCATTTATGTTGTTTTTACTATCTGGATTTCAGGAAAAAAATAGAAAGTAGTCCTAAAGCACTCTGAATATATCTGTATTTTATGGTTCTCAGTCAAATGCGTAAAATATACCCACACATTCACACATAACACAAACACACTTTTTTCTAATTCCAGTCTGAATTTTAAAGTAATCTTGTTTAATATGTAATGTAAAGGTTATTTTTGGGTGATTTCTCTGGTATTCATAAATAAACCTAATTTAACTGTTTTTTCTTCTAGATACACAGCAGCATCTTCTAAATGGTATTGCAGCGTATTTATTGCTTTCTGGACCGGGAGGATAATCATGCTGCTAGGGACCCCTCAGGAGGGAAGCTGGCAACGGGCTGATGAATACACAGTAAAGTATTTCCTGAAAAGTCCTGATAGCTGAAAAAAAATGTTAGCTATCCAGACTTCATGCTTAATACAAGAAATACAAATAATCTAAGCTGACTGTAGTCTGAATCATTGCAAAAAGTATGTGTCTACATCTTGTAGCAAGGAGGATAGATTTTGTATTTTCCTATCTTCAATAGCTTATACAGTTATTATGGCAGAGAGAAAGAAAAGAGAAGTAGAGAAGGAAGAATAGCTATTTTATTCAGCTTTCTGTTTCTGTTGTCTCAGTGGTAACTGGTGTAAGTAACTGGTATGAAGCTGTGAACTGCATTTATAGACACAGAGGATCTCGAATCTATAGTGAGCATTTTTCAGAGAATAAGAACCAAATTAGCTTGAAATTTTATTTCCAAACAAGCTTTTGGAATCATCAGAATATGTCTACCTTGCAACTATGAAATAGCAGTACATGATAGTTTTTATCTTAGCCTAACATAGAAATATAACACGGCTGCCAGTATGGTCCAGTTACCAAGGAATAACCCCAGCTGGTTAGAGCAGCTCACGCTGACACCTGCTATCACAGTCAGGTTATTACTCATTCACCCAGGGCCACAGGCAAGTGACATATTTGCTCCTGCCTCTCAGCACAGCCTATATTTGTTACGAGTGGCCCACGTCACACTTTCAAGTTCCTGATTGCAGTGGAAAGATGCCTTTAGTAAAGTAAGATTGACAAGAAGAATGGAAATGCCACTTCCCCTTTGAAGAAATTAGGAGTGGAGAACAGTGTTTTAAACCTCACCAGGATTGATCATTACTGACTTTTCTGAGCTAATGATGAAGGAGAAATAATTAAATCTGTAGTAACTCAGATAGATAGCTTTCACCTGACAACCGAGAACCTCTAGGACAACGTAGACAAACATACGGCATGGCTGTGAGCTGAAGAAGTACACTGTAAGTGCCTGATCTCAACACGTTTTAGTTAATAACACTCCTCCTGATTTCAGAAAAAAACTTAAGGACTTTTTCCTTCTACTCCCACTCCTATTCTCCACCTCCCACTCCTGACATATTATGAGAAAAATCTCAGACACATGACGGAACAGTTGATTTTTTTCTATGACCCACTCAATCAGAAATTAAAGAAGCACCACTGGTAAACCACCACAGTACATAAGCAGCAGGATAAGCCTGAGTGCCTTTAGCACATTTGAGAGAGAAACTAAATGAGTCTGTACAATTCTCTTTGTCGTGTTGTAGATGTTACACAAAATTCTGCACCAAAGATTTGTTTTCTTGGATTTTGTGGGAAGCAAATACTAAAAAAAGACAGGAGGAATGGCCAGCAAGTTAATTTCACTTCCACGAAAAATGCTGACATGCTGGAAGATAAATGTATTCTATAAAGAAGACAAAGTTAAGCCATCTTGTTTTCTGTCCCTTTCTCACACAAACTATGCAATAGAAAAAGATCATAAAAATCTCCTTGTAGACAACTATGCAGCAATACTAAATAATTCACTAGATTTCTCCTGCAGACCATGGCAAAAAGTAGCAATATCTTTGCCTTTCCTGAGTGAGATCACAAATAAAAAAACGAATACACTAAATCTGGATATAGTTGAGTGTATTTCTAAACAGTGATGGAAATGTGGAACAATAATAAGGATTATCTTAGTAACTCTGAAATATTTAGACTATAGCTTATTACTTCACATTTGTTAAAAGGTATCTGTAACACTAGTGTTTCTAAATAAATTTTAAATCCTCATTGAATGGGAAAAAGCCAACAAAGATAAAATGTCATGGTCAGTCCACGTACTTTAAAATTATTGTCCGTTTTCTTGCAATTTATTTAAAAGTGCAGTTACCACTTCTAGATCACAGAAACTATGCAGAAAACAAAATCTATTTAATTTAACTATCAAAAATTTGTGCATATATACTGAAGGTTTAACACGACTTCTGTTCAAGAGAAGTAAGTGCCAGAAAGTGACACAAAACAGTGCCACCATTTTCAGGAGGAGCTGCTGGTGGTGGGTACTGAAGAAATGAGTCAACAATTGCTTAATGAATGCACCTTGAAGTCTGTATAAAACCCTGCTTTTCTACTTAGAGCAAGACTTTTGACTTACTGCCTTGTTTCTCTTCCAACAATGTTCCTTGGCTGTCTAGACAGAAACTCTTCAAGGCAGAGATTACACTGGATGTGCGTTTGTACAGGTCCTACCAAAAATCTTCTCAATCCCTTCAGTTCCACCTAGAGGCACAAGCGCACAACAGCAGCATGAATACTCAAAATGTACATAAGGACTATGAGGGGGCAGGGGAGATGTGGCGGCTCTTCTGGTCACAGGGAAAAAGTATGAAAAGTGTGGAAGCACAAAGCTATGAATTTTATGGATTTGTGTGTTGGTGGTTGATTCTCAGATCCAGCTGAAGCTTTTCCTGTGTTAAATACATTTCTAAGTCTGCTCCTGGGCAGATCCTCCGAAACATCGGAGCTGAGCTGCAGCCCTTCCTACGGCTGCATAACTCTTATTATCTGGTCACTTACATGAAGTTTGTAGAAAGCGAGACAACTAGTTCAGAATGGGGACACATCCAGACACATATATACTTGAACAGAGAGAAAAACACAGTGTGATCACAAGTCCCATTTCCTGAGGTCATTTTGGACAAACCGAAAAGTCAGTTTGTCACAGGAGGCAAAGTATCTTAAAATGTCTGCTAAAATACACCTTCAGATTGATTTGGTTGAGGGTTTCTTTTCTCCTGCATCTACAGAGAACTATGGATTCTGTGATAAAGCTACTGGAAAGGAAAATGTTACAATGGTAAACCATTTCTGTGAGTAATTTTTTAAGCCTTTGAAAAACACTAACCTTATTCTGTGACTCCTGGTTTTCCAGTATTAATATCCACACATACCATAACCAAAATAATGCTCTTCTGAATGTTATCTTAACGATACACAATCATTTTATGAGACACCAAATGTACACGGAAATGAATACTCAGTGCTGAAGTTCACACATATGGGATTACACTTCAGACATATTCAGCACAAAGGTTATAGGTCACATTCTCGTCTGATACGGTCTGGTGTTTCTTTACAGATTTCAAGCTACACTTAATTATAGCAGATGCGAATCTTCCTGTATGTGTATTAAAACTCATTAAGACAAACATCATTATTGAAGACTAGTCAATAAATATGAAAAAAAGTAATTTCTGCATGAAAACACATTGGTTGCTTATATTTGTGTTGTTTCATATCCCTTTTATAAGATATTAGTCTTCTGTACAGCTATTTCCTGTGGAAATTGGAGGGACAAGAGGTAATTCAATACTTTTAAGACTTGACTCTTCATACTTTAGTGTTTGAACCCTCAGCAGAAGTAGAACAGCTGTTCCAGAAGGTTCTGATGAAAGTTTTCTTCCGGAGAAAGCCTTTCACTCAAATCCAACTATTTGCTCAGGTGAACAATCTTTCGGATCAGGTAACAATCTTTCATAACTTCAATTTCAACAGCAAAAATGTCAAGAAAATAATAGAACTCTTCTTTCCATTTAGTTTGATTTTATAGAGTCAATATATGATCACTGAATCCAAGGTTATTTTATGCAAGTAGTTCTTTTGCAATCAGTGTGTTTATTGCTTACCAAAACCAACTTTTGAAATGATAATATATAGCATTTAGTTCATGAAAATAAAAATTTCTATCAGCTTTAGTATGTTGAAATAATGAGGTCCTACCATTTGTGCACTACAGTTTTAAGTCATATTTATCTCCCTAACTTTAAAATAGCCTCATCGAAGGTCAAATCTGACATTTGTATTTAAGGATATCTAATTCTATTTCATTAGAAGCTACTTTACCAGCTTTTCCCAAATCAATTTTGACTCAAATAGATTACCACTTACTTCTTTGTCCTCCTCCACATCATTAATGTGCAATATTACATCTATGTGCCCTACTTTTGTCACTCATGCTCAAGAATGATGAATTCAGACTGAAAGTGACTATCCATTCTGAAAGAGAAGTTTAAAAGACCTTAAATTGTTAAATCTAGTAAAACAAAGACTGAGAGATATTTGAGAACAGCAGTTATATCCACCAGGAAAATAATGAGGAAAAAGAACGGTTTAACCTGGACAACATTGGCACATGGACAAGTCACAGTCTAACAAGTTTTGTGATAGAGCTTTAATAACAGAATCTTATGATGTGATGATTGCCTGCCAAGGCCAGTTCCTGTGCGCAGTGACCTAGGAGGCCCTGTCCAGTCCTGCTTGACACAGAGTAAGAAAACACTGTGATAATGTTTTTTTTTTGAAATGAGAGTCTTTTACTTCTCACTGGTACTTTGAATTTCCAGTACAACTTTCTCCCGCATTATTTTGGAAAGACAACTGTTGTATGCATTAATTCTTTTTTAGGTGTCATTTCTTCAAAGTTGAAAAAATCATAATTGATGAACCATGTATGTAGCAATTTAGTAAAACAAATGTTACATGGTTCAAAGATGTCTCTGAATTTCTGAGGAACAGTTACCTGAAAGTAAACCATACTGCTGCTGGTAAACTACGTGCTGTTGCATATGTCCTTAAAATCCAAATCGGTCCATCCTGAAGTCTCCATGAGGCAGGTGAAAAGTTATCATATCCACTGCACATATTTTATGCAATAAATAAATTGAGTTTTAATTGTAGTGAAGTTTAAAACTGATTTCCAATTTCGTACATTTGAAGTTAAATATATGAAAAAAATATTGGACAATTTTAAAATAACTTATTGTAGGGAAAACCCACTATTAAAGAGATTCAGAAGATCCGGATTCAAAATGATTCAAAATTCCTTTCACCGGTACCCTTGCAACAGAAATATATATGTTACAATTTAATGTTAGGATTCTGTTCTGACACCTGAAGGTAGTTGGCCATGGAACACCTATTTTCATAGAAGTGTATGAAGAAAATGAAAAGTGAAAGCTGCATATTTGTGGCAGTGAAAATGTCCTTGGCTTCCATTTGGAATACATATATATTTAATTACAATATATTGTATGCACCTGAAAAGTTCAAAGGGCGATTTAAAGAAAGTGGTACATGGAAGTGTAACACCACCTGGGCAATTGTGTAGCAGACTGATACTGAAACAGTGCCAGAGACAGTGTCATAAGTACCAGCACATCCATCAAAGGAGGAGATAGCCACAGAACCGGATGCTTTTAAAACAGCTAGAAGAGACATATTTTGAATTATTGCCTTTGGGTCATGAATTTTCAATCATGTTCTGCATGTGAATTTGTACTCAGGGGAGAGGTTTTGGGTGAAGGAGGCAGCATGAAGGTTTGTTGCTCAATTGTAAGCACTACAGCGTATGATACAAGCAGACAAACCTTGATTCTGCCTTCACTTGCCTCCGAAGTATAGAAAAGATGTTTATGTGTTTGGAAATTTTTTAAATGCACTTAGGTATTAATGGAGAAAGGATGGCCTACATGGAGACATTATCTGAGCTTGCCAGCATGCACACGTAATGTTTTCTAAAATGAAGATGAAACCCATCGAAATCCCACCTTACTGATGTTCACAGGATTATTACTTTAGCCAAGTTTTTTTAGTCGTCTTGTAAACAGACTTAGAATTAAAAATAAATTTAAAAAAGGTGGAGCGGCATGGCAAGAAGAAAACTTAACAGTACTTTAATTTCTCTGAATTTTTCTGCTGATTATTCTTACTGTGGTAGAAAAAGTCCACATAATGGTCTTTCACTTTCAAGCATGGAGAGCAGAAAATTTTTGGAGTAGTTCCTATTTTAATAGTGAAAGTGACTTCCACCCATTTTTTACCCAGCTTTACCTCCTGTTACATAATAGATATGCCTACATCTCATCTCTATATATCTGAGAGTTTGGCATTTGGGGAGCATGGCTGGGTGGGAAGATATATTAGGAGAAAAACTATGCTATGGCTACATAACTGATTTAATATCTCTCTCCTCCATTTATAAATGGTGAATCTTCCCTGACTAAAAAATATACACTGGGTACCTTATATAGTGCATCATTTATAGAAATAGTTATATTTACTTAACTCTACCTTGCTCAGTTGGAAATTATGCACTTTCTGTCCTAACGTTATATGTCTACTTAAGACCTTGTAAGTCATAGTGATATTCCTGCAGCTGGTTCTTTTCTTGCAACTCTCTCCCTCAATAACAAACCCCAAACCCACCAGCAGGTTGCCTGATGAAGTGTTTTGGACAGTTATTTTCAATTTTTATACTAAGTTTGCATATGGCATAATAATGAAAAAAAAAAAAAATTAATTCCAGTGGGATTGACAAAAGTCCCAAAAGTCCTAGCTGGGAGAATACATTCAGCTATTGGAATCACTCAGAACTATAAGTGACTCAGCCCAGATTTTTCACTGGGGTGTCTTCAACCCACCACAACAAAAAGACATGATGTGGCCATGTAATAAGGAACAGTGTATTTGGTTTAGGTATTTGCATATTTTAGAGGCACTGACATTCTGATATATTGTTTATAAACATGAAAACCTGGTAGATGAATAATATGCCTTGCTCCGTTAATAAAACGGACAGCATTTAAAGTAGCTTTAGGAATATTTAAGAAGTCAAATATCCCTTTAACTCCTTTTTTTAATGATAAGAAGTTGTCCTGGTTTCAGCTGGGATAGAGTTAATTTTCTTCCTAGTTGCTGCTGTGTTTTGGATTTAGTATGAGAATAAAGATAACACATATTGTTTTAGTTGTTGCTAGGTAGTGTTTACATTAAGTAAAGGACTTTTTCAGCTGCCCATAGAAGCTGAGAGGGAGCCTAGATAGGACAAGCTGACCAAAGGAATATACCACACCATAGACTTCACACTCAGTATATAAAGGGGGGGTTGGCTGGGAGGGGAGAGATCTGCGATTGCTGCTCAGGATGGGCTGGGCAACTGACCATCAGGTGGTGAGAGCAATTTGTGTTGCATCACTTTATTTTGTATATTCTTTTACCATTATTATTGTTATTGTTGTTGTTGTTATTATTATTATTTTTATTGTTATTTTCCGTTACTGTTCTAGTAAACTGTCTTTACCTCAGCCCACTATATCTTTTTTTCCTTTTTCTCCCTCTTCTCCCTACCCTACTGGGGGAGGAAGCAGGGGAGTGAGGGAGTGGCTGCATGCTCGTAGTTGCTGGCTGGGGCTAAACCACAATGGAAGTACAGAATTTCTTCTGAGCACGAGGGGACTGATGTTTAGCACTGTCTGGTTGACATTAACACATGCTTAAACTAGATCAGAAACTATAGTTTAAATATTCGATTTCTCACAGCATCACCATAAAAAGACAAAGATAAAAAATAAGTATTCATCTGTTGTGGAGGAATATAAGGAGGATGTAACCTAAAAAATTGCTACAGAAAAGCTAAGAAAATGAGAAATATGAGCTTTCCTCAAAGAAAAACAATATATGCAGTTGCTTGAATCACAGTCTTTGCTCAGATGGCCCTTTCTAGAATGTTACAGCAAACAGAAAAATATTAGTATTTGTATAATCTATTAGAAAATATAGTGACACAAATACTTCCTATTCCTAATGAATGAATTAGATTTAGTCTGTTCATATAAAACACAGGGGACAGAAGTGGCCTATAACAACGTTCTTTATTATGTATATGTTTAGCTATAATTTGTTTGGTAAGCTCTGACTTTCAGTCAAACCATGAAATTCAGTTATACAAATTGTTAAAGTATGAGAGGCAAAAATATGCATCTAGAGGCATGAGATCTGTGTATTTTCTTGAAATTATATAGGAAGATTTAAGAAATGCAACATGAACTGAAATATCAGGAAAAAATATTGCTTACGGGAACTTTTGCTGACCAGAAAAAGCAAATGTATATTTCATACTTGCAGTAGACTGAAACTGATGACTTTTAAAAGAATTGCTGAGTCAAGAAGTTGTTTTCTTGCCTGAAAGTGTCTCTATATAAAATCTAATCTGTCCAATTCCACCTAAGGGTTACTCTTAGGAGTTTTTTTTTGAATGCTCACAATATGAATATGGAAATAAATTGCAATGTTAAAGTAACATTTTTACCCCCAAATTTATCTCTGACATCACTGTTGATAGTCTGGAAAACATTTGCTCAACACTCTACTGATTTTAAGCGGAAGACGGGCAAGTCGTATGGCGTAATTAATTTCTTAATTCTGGGTCTTAATTCATATTAACATTTTATACAGTGCTTCCACTTCTACAATTCCCTGCCAAGGACTAAGGGAAGGCAGGCAATTTCATTGGCCATGTGCAGCATCTTCAGTCAGATTCTTCCTCTAGCGTGTCTGACTTTTGCATTTAAACACTGACCAGGACCACTGGCTTTCTGACTGGGAACCCTCCCCCCACAACAAACAAAAAAGCAAGTAGTCAGATACACCAGGTGGCTAATACAAGGGTATAGTGTGTGCACATATATGCAGACAGTAAATTATCTGAGCACTCAGCCAGGCAAAAGTTGCTATTGTTTCAGTCTTTAATGTGGAATGAAGTGAAATTATATGAATGTGCACTTAAATAATCTTAATCATATATCACAGTCTTAATTATATATGCCATAAGCAGGTATAATTTAGAAATTACTATGTCCCCAAAAAGTTTTTTTTATTTTAGTCTGAGAAAGATTGTTCCTTTGCCATGATATAGCAGTGATTTATTTCAGTTCCTGAAATAATTGTTCCACTTTGCAGAAACAGAGAAAACTATCCTGCCTGTGCTGAGCTGTTTCTAGCACAGCTAGGCTACTATCCTGTTCAGCCTGGAGAAGACAAGGCGCTGGGGAGACCTTATTGCAGCCTTTCAATACTTAAAGGGAGCTTATAAGAAAGATGGGGACAAACTTTTTAGCAGGGCCCATTGCAATAGGACAAGGGGTAATGGTCTTAAACTAAAAGAGGGTAGATTTAGACTAGATATCAGGAAGAAATTTTTTACAATGAGTGTGATGAAACACCAGAACAGGTTGCCCAGAGAGGTGGTAGATGCCCCATCCCTGGAAATATTCACAGTCAGGTTGGATGGGGATCTGAGCAATCTGATGTAGTTGAAGATGTCCCTGCTCATTGCAGGGGGGTTGGACTAGATGACCTTTGAAGATCCCTTCCAGCCCAAACTAATCTATGATTCTATGATTCTACATTGACTCTACACTGCAGTACACTGCAGCGACTAGGTGTAAAAATAGTTCGTGAATGTTATTTTTCCCTTTGCATCTAGATGTTTTTGGAGATGGTTGGCATCTGCAGTGATACTTGAAATATTGTGATCAACAGTGTTACAGAGCACTGGATAGGAAAATCAAGGAAACTAGAAATAGCAAAATGTGGGCTGCTCCTTGGTAGGTGTTATTTTGCAGTTCATCACAAGCACAACACTGAAATATTGCCATTAGTCACATAAACTTGTTGCTGGTCTTATGCACATAAGAAAGGCTTAAAAATGAGGAGAAAACCTTCTTTTCCAAACTAAACAACATCATCATCAACATCTTGATATTAGTATTTTCCCCCCTCCAAGGGAGGGTTTTCCTCCTTACTTTCAAAACCATGCAGAATGGGAAAACAACACAATATATATCAGCAAATATATTCAGAAAATTTGCCTTTCTCTGTACACATATGTGAGAATCTGGAAGGTTTGAGGATATATGATGGAGGACTTTAAATAATATTTTGGAAATTCTTCTAGTCTAATTTTTAACACAGCATCTCAAAATTTCTACTCCTAAATTGAAGATGACTTTAATTATGCAAATTACAGATGTTCTTGAATATTGGCCCCTGTAGATTTCAGTTAGACTATTCACAGAACGTGTGTTTAAGCTATCTTAATCCAATATTTTGGTGAGATGTGGGTCTTAGGAAATATTGTGAAACAGGACAACCACATTTGAGACCTATTTCTTGGTGAACTAAAACAACCAAATCTTTTTGCGTTCCATCTGATTTTTAAAGGGCATCAAATGACTAGCAGGAAAAGGCCTGATTTACTTCAGATTTGCACTGGTTCCAGCTCAGGGACTAGAGAAACTGTTCCTAGAGGGTAGGTATAAAAAAGCCATGCATTTAAATAACATGGTAATTGTGGCATTGGGAATAAAATTCACAAGGCTGAAAGTTAAGTGTTCAAGTTTCTTTGAACAGTGAATCATAGAATAGAATCATAGAATCATTTAGGTTGGAAAAGACCCTTAAGATCATCAAGACCAACTGTTAACATAGCACTGCCAAGTCTACACTAAACCATGTCCCTCAGCACCATGTGTACCTGTCTTTTAAATACCTCCAGGGATTGTGGCTCAACTGCTTTCCTGGGAAGCCTGTTGTAATGCTTAACAACCATTTTAGTGAAGAAATTTTTCAAAATATCCAATCTAAACCTGCCCTGGTGCAACTGGAGGCCATTTCCTCTTGTCCTATTGCTTGTTACTTGGGAGAAGAAACCGACCCCCACCTCTCTACAACCTCCTTTCAGGTAGCTGTATCTCTACAGCAATAAGGTCTTCCCTAGGTGCTTGAGGACAGTATTCACAGGCGCCTTGAGTAAAGCACGCATAAAACAATCAACAGAAAACTGGTAAATGAAATTTTTAAAATTCTGCTTTGTTGGCATCTACAGGGATTGACACCTGAAACCACTTTCCGTACACAGATAACTGTCATACTGATGTCATACTGATGACTGATTCCCTTTTAAATGAAACTGCCAGGAAGATTGAGGCAGTGCTGTCCCAAACACCTTCTACCCCAAAGAGGGTTCTCTTTACAACCTGTTGAATTGTGCCACAGTCTGTATAAAGATATAATTCACAGGGCCAGAAAATGACAAATAGAAACTGATCCTAAGCAAATCATGATTCCCTGGAGGATGTAGGAATCTTGTTTCAGGAACTTCTTGTATATTTGGCACTAAAAAATCCCTGGGAGTTCATGTGGACTCAGAAATTGTGGGTTCAACATCCACCTCTGCCCTCTCCTGACTTTTTGACCACTGTGGAAGTCAGACAAGCACATATGGGCTTCAGATTTCTGGTAATTATTGGCAATTATTTTCCTTTTTAAAACTACACTAACAAGGACTAGGATACCAGTATCATCTTAGTAGCCGCAGTACTTCTTTTAGCATCACAGACATTTTTAAATAGGGAGAGTGAATTAGACAAAATGTACAACATCAGTACCCGAGAAATCATCTCATGGTGTACAGCTCTGGTGCATTTTTACCAGTACTGGCAGTCCACTCCAACAGGAAGAATTACTGATAGGCAGAAAGGACACTGCTTGACTTTCAGGTCTCTGACTGAGCTTTTACAGTGACAGTAGGCTGTTTGTCTGTTGTTTGTTTGTTTTTACTCATTAACTCATCCAAAGTTAAACGGAAGTCACTGAAAGAAAATATGAAACTCCATTAAGCCATTCTGATGCAGTCTCTTTTCAGAAAAGTACTGTACTTTTACTGCCCTTATTTGAGCACTGAGGGTTTCAGTGTATTAAATTTTCCACTGTGTCTGTTGATGAATTTAGGTTTTGTTCAAAGGTTTCTAGATGCCTCTTCTGTAGTTTTATTGAGGAAGGAAGTGTACAAGTAAAACAGAAAATGAAGTCTTTGATGGTCAGTAGTACTGTCAGGATATTTTTTTCTCCTGCAAAAGCAGTTCTCAGTTATAACAATATCCAAAATTAAACAAGTTCTTTATAACCATAAATGGGCCTGCTTATTTCTGTTTAGATTCCCAAGCTTTTGCATGGCATCATTGTTTTCTGTCCTTACTTGAGATGTGTTTTTTAAGACAGCAGTACTTTGGGTATTAAATATATCTATTTTTTCTTTGAAACTTTAGCTGCAGTTATGTTGTGACCTTTTTAACCACCTACTGAAGTTTTCTTTCAGCAGATAAATAATAAAGAGACTTTCAGTTCAGCAAAACAAGAGCTTAAATTTAGGGAGACAAACAGTGCCAATAATTTGACAGACATGCTCATTTAATGTGCAGATATCAAACTAAACTCACATAGATTGAAGGTAATGAACCTACTTATATAACCAAGTTGAACACATGCTATATAGCATTTTGCTATATTACGGTTTTGTTTTACATTTTTTCCACTAAAATTAGCAATAAGGGCTAATCTGTACTCCTCATAGGTGATTAAAAAAAAATTTTAAGTGCCATTGACATCACATATTGTACGAATTCTAGCATTTTCACACAGTTGGAGAGCAAGTTGAAAAGAGAAGGTACATTAACTTCAGTATTTAAAAATTACTTTATATGTAAATATCCAAAAAGATTGAGAAAAAAGTACACAGGCTGAAGTAAAATTAACTTTAGATGGATATTTCTAAGTTAACTGATTCTGTGCACAGGAGAAAAATAAGTAAATATTGAATTATTTGGTAACCAGAACACTTTTTCCTGGAAATAAAAACAATCCTTATGTTATTCATTGCCTTTTTACCACTCAAGTAACTGCTTGGGAGTTTCCACACGTTTCACTGATTACATTATTGTAAAGGGCAAAATATCCCTCAAACTCAAATTTCATTATTTTTACACATCCTTCTGGAAAGACTGCATAAAATGTAATAAAAAAATGTGATTTAACGATGATCAGAATTTATGTCCTGTACAGCACACTGAGGAAGAGGCTAAAGTATAAGGTTTAAAGGAGAACTGAGAGCAAGCAAAGCCCAAACTTGATAGCATGTGGAATTATTCAGTGCACTGTACAGAAAACCAGGTTTTGCATATTTATAAGACAAAATTCATGAAAGTCTTGTTATAATGCTTCTGATAATGTTTCATTGTTAAGTAGTTTTCTTGCTATGTAGTCCTGTCTGCTGACACGGGTAATCCCTGCAACCAGGATGTTTGCACCTAAATGGGTTTTACTTTGTATGTGCGAGTGCTATCTGTCTTGTTAGATTAATTTCAATACCTGAGAAAATAAAGGTGCCAGATCAGTGGGTAGGGAAAAGGGGAGTGTGATGTAAGCCATTCGGGTCTAGTTTTTAAGTTTTAGAGTACATCACCCACTTCAATTAAGAAAGACAGTGAAAAGGTGATTTCTGGGGTTTTTGCCTTTAGGAACTGATTTAAGAGGCAATCAAAAATACTGAGATACAATTTGTATTAATAAATCACGAGAGGTTTGTGTTCTTTATTTGTGTCACTAAGCAGAATGAGACTAGATTTTCTGCTTCACAAATTTCAGACTTCCTCATTATTAAGAAAATATGGCAGAGGAACCACATAGCCAGAAGAGTTAGCCTGATTGATTCTTTGCCTGTATAAACTGAGAAACGGTACATGCATTTTATGACAGGAATTGAAATCTGAAAAACAGAACTGCTTAAAGTCACACAAAATGTTGTGCTGCAGTAAAAAAAAAAAAAAAAAAAAAAAAAGTGGGGGGNAAGCCTGGGCCTGTTTGCCCATTGGTAATATAGAATCTATACTGCTTTTAAATACATATTGAAAAGTCTTTTCAATACCAATTAGGGCATTCACAAAGCTATGCAAGATTATGGTTTTCAAAATGCCACAAAAGTTAAATATTAGACCATTTTGTGTTCTCATTACAGTTGTTGTCATGAAAATGGATTGACCGTGTACCACTTACTACCTTCATTATAATCTCTACTTGGTAACAATGATAACACAACAGAAGGCTGATAAGATATTAAAGCTCTTTTACTTCACAAGTAACAAGGGCAGAAAATGCCTCAAAAGTGCTTTTGGGAACATAACCAACCTTGTAGGATCATGAATACCGTTATTTTATTACCCACCATGAGTGGAGACACTGTAAAACATTACTTTGTTAACCCCTGATTCTCAATACAAACTTTTTGTTAGAAACTAAGCATTCTGTCTCAGAGCACATCTTAGTCCCAATGAGGGCTCATTTCTCATTTTATTTCATTTAAAAATGTCTATCAATTTAATTTTATATTTCCAGTATTAATTTTATTGAATGCATTGCCTGTCCTCTGACAAGATACTGATACCTTGTATGTTGCCATTGGAGGATGTTTTCTCCATAGAGTCACCGGTTGTTACTATGAACTTCATGATGAGTTTACAAAGTTGAAAAACATCCATCTCCAAAAACTACAGACTTTTTATCCTGATTTACTTCTGAACTTTATTCTTCTATATCCAGTTCTGTGAGTTCAATGTCAATAGCATATTTTCAATATTTTTAATTATGCTTAATATTTTTACTTTTGCTTGCAAGGAAAGCAGCTCTGTGAGATCACTTCTTATAGTCTGATGGTCAAGGCTATCTCCAGGAAAAGGAGAAGCTGTGAGTTTGAACCCCCTCAGACTGAAGAGGGCTTAAAACCTCTAGTACTCCAGAAAGAATTTAACCTTAGGTTATTTTGCAAAAGGTCACCCTCATCTCTTTATTAAGTATGTGTTTATGCCAAGGACATAATTCATCAATCCGTATCTGAGGTGGAAATTGATACATAAGGCAGGATTCAGTTTGGTATTGAAAATTCTAAATTTAGGTACCTATGCAAGGTGTCTAACCTTTCATTATAGTCAGTGGAGATCTTGTCAGTACAGTCTATAGGACAGTTTACATGTAGTATGTACCCGATGACTGTGGCACTGGCAGACATACAAATTTTTGTGGTTTTATTTTCTTAATTTTCCAGTTAATTCTGCTGTTAGCAATTGATTTCATTGCCTACATACAGTACTGCTAGACACCTCTTATGGTGTCTTTGCCCTCACCTGCTCTGAAGGGTGTAAGTTTCTCCTATCTCCTGTAGATATAGCCTGAAATAGTTCTACACACTTGTATTAAAGTATCTAAATTGAGCCTTTAATATTAAACCTTAATCCTAGGGTCTATTCAAAGATATTTACATATCAATTATTTCCAGCTTCCTAGCTCTATGTAGATTTCTGGCTCAGTCTGATAAATAGAAGAGGGTAGGTGTCTTGTTCAGTCGCTGTGAATCACTTACTGCAGTTCTTAGCTCTATTTGGCTGTCCAGGACATTTTGTCACTAAGTTTAAGGGAAATAAATCATCCTGCTGCATTCAATGGCCTATGTGTTAGACTTCTACACTTGGACACTTGAAATACAGTAAATCTGGCAAAAAAAGTGCTTGAATCTTTTCTCGTATTAACAAGATATTATTCTCACATTTGTATTAGCTTGCATTTGTAAAGTACCTCCTCTTAAACACAACTAAACAAACCAAAAAACCCCACTCCCAAACCAAAATGGAAAGTATTAAAAAGTAGTTACTGATCATCTACACTTCAAAATAAAATACATCAAAAACTTATTCACATACCCAAAACACTGACATGAGTGATCCTTGGTTTTTGTGATACATGTTTTCTCGGAAACAATCACATTAATCAAAATAAACTGAAAAGGTAAAGGTCTAGACAAACCAAAAGGACAAACAGTTGTATAGGTTATAAAATGACATTTGGGTAATAGTTTGAGCTGGGCAGTTGTAAAAGAGTATCTCAAAAACAGCATGCCTAGTGTATATGGAAACTCCATACACAGCAGAATGCGCTAGAAAATACCTTCTCACGTCACTCCCCGTCCTTCCTGGTTCATCCCCAAAACTGCCTGAACAAGCAGCTTCTTTGATCTCCTGAGATTAAGTGATGAAATAGTGATGCTTTTTGTCTGGGATTTCAAGCTGTATCATCACTCTCAGATAGCCGTGTGCCTACACACTAGTCTTTTGTGGTTCCTTAAAAATGACACACAAGAGAAGTTGCTATTTTTGCAGGAAGGTGAGAGTGAAGGCAGAAGCACGTGGGTTCTTTTACAAGTGCTAGACGTTTTCTAGGCTAAAGAAAGATGGGTAATTCTAGTGGCTAAGTCACAGGGTTGTGGACCTAAAAGCACTTTGTGCTCTAATTTTGGCTGAAACACTGACTCAGTATGATGTTTAGACACTGTATATATCCTTAACCATGATGAAAATTTTTCTATTTGCTGGAAAAACCTCAGAGGAAAAGAAGGTTGTGTCTGATCAGAGTTTTCTTGTGTAAACCAATTACAAAAATATGAGAACAGAATGGTCTGCTTCAGATGAAAAAACAAAAATAAAACATATTCCCAGTAGCCAATTGTACAGTGAAAGTAAGAAAGGTGATATATAGAGAATTATATATATATATAAACATACAGTTTGGGTAAATTGAGCATAGTTATTCTCCTGCATTTACAATGAAGAAGATAAAATGTAATTCAAATTAATGTGTGTTATTTCAAGATCGATATATGGTGTCTAATATCAATAACATTAAGAGTATGTAGAATCTGACATTAGATAAATATATGTTACACTATGCACAGCGTGCCTTGCTGTGTAGTACAATAAAGAAAATGATGTTGCATGTTTTCAACTGTACTTATTGGTGGGGGTGGTAAATATGTTTTACATGCTTTATTCCTCAAAGATTTCAATCTGTGTGTGTACATGAAATCATTAAATATGTGTGTGAGTACACACATATTTTGTGTACCTAAACCATCAGATGTTTGACTGTCCACTTACAAGAAAAAGGGGAAGGGAGGGGAAAAATGGGCTGAAGGTGAGTGATGTGCATAGAAAAAGATATTGACTTTTTCATTTCTGTGTTACAAATTTTAAAGTATAATCTGCTTTAAAAGTGATTAGATGATCCTGAATACTGCTGACTATCTATCTCGTTTTGGAATTCCTGTACTAACTGCATGGTACTATGTTGGTTAAATGCAATCAGAAGTTGTTCATATGAAATAGTTATTTTTTGTCTAAAATAAATCTTTTTGTTTTATTGTCTGAGATTTGACATATGTACATTTTAAGCTATTTTGGTAGTATATTAAAACCATAGCTTCTTTTTGTGAATAACCATTTAAAACTGAGCAGGTATCAAAGAAAGTACTCACTGACATTTTAAAAAGACATTGAATAGATCTATATTGCAGCGAAAATTGCAATCATAAAGTAGTATAAACCTAAAGGATTTCGGTTTAAGTCTGGTCAAAATAATATACTCTTTACAGGCTAAGTACACAAATATATCAAATTCATTATAAGGAGTGATTCTGTTTTTCTGGTTCTATATTGCTCTCTATGTCAGTACATGCCATCCGTTAATTGTTGCCATTCAAGTTGATGCAATAACTCACAGAATCACAGAATCACAGAATAGTCAGGGTTGGAAGGGACCTCTGGAGATCATCTAGTCCAACCCAGAGCAGGGTCACCTACAACAGGTTGCACAGGACAGCGTCCAGGCGGGTTTTGAATGCCTCCAGAGTGGGAGACTCCACAACCTCTCTGGGCAGCCTGTTCCAGTGCTCCACCACCCTCAAAGTAAAGAAGTTCCTCCTCATGTTAAGATGGAACTTCCTATGCTCAAGCTTGTGCCCATTACCCCTCGTCCTATCAATGGGCACCACTGAAGAAAGACTGCTCCCATCCCCCTGGCATCCTCCCTTCAAGTATTTGAAAGCATTAATAAGATCCCCCCTCAATCTTCTTTTCTCTAGACTAAAGAGACCCAAATCCCTCAGCCTTTCCTCATATGAAAGATGTTCCAATCCCCTAATCATCTTTGTAGCCCTTTGCTGGACCCTCTCCAGCAGATCCCTGTCTTTCTTG
>VZSZ01003997.1:415586-439682 GCA_013398815.1 Ibidorhyncha struthersii
CCTTGCCAAAGTCAAGGTAGACAACATCCACTGCCCTCCCCTCATCCACCCATCCAGTCATGCCACCGTAGAAGGCTATCAGATTAGTCAGACACGACTTCCCCTTAGTGAATCCATGTTGACTACTTCTGATAACCTTCTTTTCATCCAGGTGCTTTGAGATGATACCCAGCACAAGCTGCTCCATCATCTTTCCAGGGATGGAGGTGGCTGACCGGCCTGTAGTTTCCCGGGTCATCCTTCATACCCTTTTTGAAGACTGGAGTGACATTGGCTATCCTCCAGTCCTCAGGCACCTCACCTGTCCTCCAGGACCTTTCAAAGATGATGGAGAGCGGCCCAGCAATGACTTCCCCCAGCTCCCTCAGCACTCGAGGGCGCATCCCATCAGGCCCCATGGATTTGTGGATATCCAGTTTACCTAACTGATCTCTAACTTGCTCCTCGTCCTGGATTTGTGCCAATACCTGTGGAATGTTTCTGGTCCTGTGGTCCCAATCCAGCATGCTGCCTAAGGCCGGGCTTTCAATGGTTCTATTGAACCACTGAATGGTTCTATCAGGAACATGTTTATGTTAAGTGATGAACTGATAGTAACATGATGGCATTTTAATTCATGCTTTTGGTACATGCAAAGATATCTCTGTCATTTAAAAGACAAATATTTTGTTCTGCTTCCACAGAATTATGGGGAGATGGAACAGAGAAGACAACCAGGAGAAATTGCATCACTAAGATAACATGTAGCATTGGGAATCATAACCATAGCCTGTGAAATTTAGAATTATATTATATTCTCCATTGCTTAGAATAATAGTATGGATTGCAGGATGTTATCCCCAGCACATGCACTTGAATGCATATGTATATGATATTTAGTTAACTAGCTAGGCAAGATATCTCTCTTATTCAACATTATCAGAGAAGATGGTGATAACATTAAAAGTCATCACAAATACACCATGCTTTCAGCTAAAAATATATTCAGCCATAATTTCGCAGCTATTCAACACAACAGGTTTTTTTTTTTTCTGAAATTGCCTTGCTTGGAGCTGTTCATCTAGCATATTACCTTCCATTTAAACTTGTTTAAATCCTGATATACATTTGTATTCTCATTAAGGTCTCGCCATCCTGCATAGCTTAAGCTTAATAAAAGATCTTATATTCAAATTAAGTGGTAAGTAGTATAAGTTTGTCCTTACAATCTTTAAAGCATTTAGAATTTTAACTGATAAAACCCTAAACATTAGTTTTAATATTTTATCCTTGTTTCTGGGCATTTCAATTTTATGGAAAATCCAATTAATGCCAGGTATATTCCTTTAAGCAAATGTCAGAAGATGTAATGTTGGCCTTTACTGTTTCTGTTCTAAAAGAATTCAACCAGCTTAGCTCATAGGACAGAATGGTAAGTTGACTTATACACTTAATAAGCAGAACAGGACTGAATTAAACACAGTAAAAACATAGTACATGGTAACCTACCCCACATAAAACCCTCGTAAACTGGAACATAAACATAAGTTCATCTACACTTTATGCTTCCTCTGTGCTGAAATGGAGTTCATGATGAATTAATCCTCATTTAATGACTTGATGTTCCCTTGATCTATTTACCTGGTATACACAGAAGAACTGTTTATGCAGGATGAGATTCTGAGTACCACAGACAAAACTCTACAGAATGGAAGCATGGATAACTAAGAAAGGATCAACAAAAACATATCAAGAAAAATTTATCTTAGGATTTGGCACACGTAAATGATGCAAGTGCATAGCCACTATGCTACCAACATTTCAATGTATTTTTCTGACTATTGGGGTACTTCAAAGAATGAAAGCCTTAAAATCATCTTCTTTACCCACTTTGCACTGAGATTCTTGTCTACATTCAAATTATCAAAACATCATTCATGAAAATAACTGTATTTTTTCATCACAATGGCCTCTGGAAGCCAACCATACAGAAATATTTATATTTTTTTCCCCCGAAGGATGGCTTTCCACCAAACTGGCCTTTTCCAAAATTTTAGATTGAATACTGATGGATGTTGTCAGTGAGGACATAAAGACATTGATTGACGTCATGGATAGGCACGTAAAGGTCTCTGCTTCCCTCTAGTGACTGGTCCAGGAAGAGATTTAACTGAATCTTCTCATGTTGCTCAACTATGGCACAGAGATTCATCAAAGGTTTAATTATGTTGTGAGAATTAAATACCTGTGAAGTCAGCAAGATGCTGATAAAGCATTAAGGGTGTATACTTGTGACAGCACTTGATAAAATATGGCAGATTTAAACTGGGCATGTGTTTGACTGGTTTTGGTGGAGTTTACAGTTTTATCAGGCAGAGATGTCATTTCAGTGTTGACAATTCAGAAAGAACTGGGAGACACCCTTTAACATGCATTTCAAAACAGTATTCCAAACAACGCTTTCAAGGTCATTCTGCCATACAAACAGTTTTCTTGTAGAAAGACAGACCAGAGTTTGATGAATTACATGATGTTCAATTTATCAGAGAGAATAGTTATTAATTCAGAAGACTTCAATCAGGTACAGATCCATGCATTTGGAAGCAAAGACAAGCAATCCTATGCTCTGCAAATGGTCAAAAATGCCTTGTATAATATTCTACTCATAATATTACTAAAAGTAGGTGTATTTATACCAGTTGTAGTTCTATCTGTTTTGTACTGACTGCAAATAATTTTAAAAGAAACAAATATATTTCTGCTCAAAACCACGCACCATGATCTACTTATAAGCAATTTATGCATGTGATCTGTGCCACTATTGCCAAAGGAATAGGAGAGAATGGCAGCAGGGTACTTCCCACAGCTCCTTCTCCCATGGATAAGCAATATTCCCCAGATTTTTCATCTTCTTGGGAGAAACAAATAGATTTAATTTTTGTGTAAGGATGGCATCATACAAGGACCTTTAGTGTTGCTGCACTACTTCTGTTGGATAAACAGAGCTAAATTCTCCAGAACTGGCAACGTCATGAGCTCACCAGAATGAATGAGAAAAAAAAACAAACCCAGAAATATCGTTATAAAACTATTTAACCTATTTAAACTATTATTTATATATTTTAGTGTTCTGCAACATGACAGGGAAATGATATTGGCTTTGAGAACAGCTAGAGACCATTCTCAGTTAGGACTGAGGAATTTGGAGCTCTGACTCTACTGGGGTTTGATGAGTCACCTTGGACAAACAGCTTTGCTCTCATTACGCCCTAGTTTCCCCCATCTGTAAATAAAGGAGGGCAATACCAACCTCTGTGGTAAATGGCTTTTAAATCTACAGGTATAACACACTTTAAGAGTTACATGATATAAATGAGAAAGGCTGATAAACTTCTGCAGTTGTAATTGTGCTATATTGTACTTTTGGAAGTGGTATTGGATTTGGTGAACACTGTTTTCCCCCACAAGAGTCAGTCCAAGCCCAGCATTATGTTGGCTTCACAGATCCCATCTGCTGCATTTCTTGGTGAAGTATTACTAGGGAAAATAACAATCACATTTTATTTGACTTGTTAATATCCATGAATTTTTCTGGAAACATAAACACAAAACCAAATTATGACCAATTTGTTTTCTGCTCTAAAGTTGATTCAAATGGTTTAATTATCTTCTTCTCACTATACACTCAAAAATCTGTCAAAAGTCCAATTCAAATCTTTAAATTTGATTAGGAAGATAAAACCACTAGTTCTTTTTATTCACATTTCAGAATTATAATGGCCTGATATTACAAGAAATCACTATTTTTAGTTTCTGAAAATCTACATTTGCATAAAGGAATAAATAGCAATTGAGTTCTCAGCAAATGGAGCTGACTAATCATCCAGTAAAAATTAAAAAGAAAGAAAACTTATTAGCAAGAATTAATTTGATTTCCTTTTTTTTCTGTAAATCTCAGCAGGCCAGACAAGCTCTGTTCATGACCATGTAGGTGTTAGTGAAGAGCAGTGTTATAAAAAAGAACTAAATTATAAATTCCTCCCATATATACTGATTCATTTTGTGTATGACTTAAGAAAGAAATTTTGGTCTGACTCTTTTTCAACATAAAGACACTCCATTTTATATTGTACCATACATACATATTTCAGAACTAAGTACTCCTGCATTACAGTATAATCTTAGCAGTTTGTAAATTTAAAAATTTTTAAATTTCGGTCTTGCATAGCTTGAGCAGTGGTTTGCCACTTGATCTGATTCAAATCAGTCAAAGCCTTTTGGTTGTCTGAAAGGGAGTTTGGATCAGGTTTTCCTGTCCACACTGTGTTATTGAAAAAGAATATGATTTTATAGAGTCTTTCAATTCTTCATGCAAGACTACCAGGAATAGAAGATTACGTAGTGTGCTATTGCACAGTTTTGATTATGGAAAGTTCTTCATAAAAGTAGGTACTCTAGGAGGCATTTATGCTTTGAATAAGTTCATTAACACTAACTCTTTCATTACATTCACAAACATAAGCATAGAAGCTAACATGATAAGCAAATTTTCTGCCTTGAAAAATATGAAAGGCGCAAAGTCTGACTGAAAAGCTGGACCAACAAGTCTGACTGAAGTTGATGGAACAAGCAAAGTTTCAGCTGGCACATATTGCCAAACTATACTTAAATGGTTTACTCTCATTCAATTTTTCTTCTACTTATTGAAAATTCTATTTCCTCCATATTTCCCTGGTGACAAAAATAATATGACTGTAAAGTAATATAAAGTTAGGAGAGGTTACCATTCATAATTCCAGGAGCGAGTTCTGATTTAGGATATTTTAATTATTTGATGATTAGCTTGAGACATTTTGACATGAGTTATAAAGAGTCTTCTTGAACATATTTTCAAAGGCTTGCAAGGCTAGGCCAAACAAAGAATAACTGTAATGGTCCATCATGGTAGTTTTAAAAAACAAAGTGGAAAGGAGAGGGACAGTGTTTCCTGTCAATTTTATCAGAAGACAACAAAATGCAAAGGTCATTTTGCTGGTATGCATGCAAGTTTATATCCTAAAGCTGAGTCGCATTCTGCCCCCTCGGCAAATCTGTGAGAAAATCACAATTAACTGGGAGACTCTTCTTTATTTGCATTGAACAAATTCCTTTATGGACTGTTTCACCATAATTGTATCCAGGGACAACGGGAGAAAAATAATTAAAAGCATAAGGGGACAATTAAGAAAGTAAATGTAAACTTTTCTTAACCCTCTTATAAATGGAGGATCCTATAATATGTCTAGGGTGAAATCCTGAATATATATAAAAATATATTCATATAGAAATGTATACAATTTTAATTTCTCATATATAGTTATTCATAGTTTCCCATAACTTCACGGTAGAAAATCTAAACCCCTGTCAATGTAAATTTTTATGGCCATGACAATAAAAAACAGAGCAGACCTACCCCTTGCCTTAAACAAAATTGAACCAGGTCAAAATCCTTGCAGTATTAAAAATTTTAGTTAATTGCATTGTATTTCTGCCAACTGTATATTCAGCAGGCGCAAACTGCTGTGAGCACACATATGGATAAAAAAAAGGCTGTTATACTGTTACGATGTTCTTCTGCAGCAACTGGCAGAAAAGAGACACAGAATGCTAAAGCCCTTTCCTTACCCAGTGCTGTGAGATGTCATATTGCACCACGTACAGCTGCGGAGCGTGCCAGCAACAACTGACACTGTCCTGCGAAGAACACATGTGCCCACATTACATCCAACACATTTCTAAAAGAATGAACACCAGCTGCATTGTTTTGCTAATCAGTCAGTGACTATATGTGAGATGGCACCTTCTTCCAGTAACCCACCACGTCCACCCCATTTTCCACACCCTCATTGTGATGGTGGTAGCCAAGGGTTGCATGTGAGGGTGGTACTCGCGATGCTCAGTACTCTGGCACTGAGCTTCCAGCCTCTTACTGTTTTTTGAATTCTGCACCCTGGTTCACGAGTCCAGGGTCTGAGTCTGCTAAGACAAGTGACTAACTTTGTTAGGTCGAACTTTCATGGATCCTAGAGCTCCATACAGACTGTCTGTTATGGCACCTATCACAGATATAAACATCAGAGAAGGAAACAAAGTTCAAGAGAACTGTTCAGACAGCCTACAAAACTGCCACAGTAAATGGCATTTTTAAAATGGAAATGTATGCATGCATATAAGGATTCTTTGATCCCCCAGGCTTACACAGCCTTGCCCAGCCTTACATAAAGCAAAACAGCACTAGGAAAAAAATACTGACAGTGATATGGCTAAGATTTAGGTGTGCCATAGTGACAAACACATGGAAAGAGTGGTAAAATTATAGAGGTGCTGGGGATCGGCACCCCAACCCATGAATATTTTCCTCAATAATATGGCAGAGTTCCAGTAGGACACGTTGTAAGTAACACACTCCAGAGGAGTCGACAGCTCAGTGGGCATGGGCTGCTCCTGTGAGGCTGAAAAGTGTGTTTCATACTCCTCAGGTAACTTCTGTAAAGAAAAAATTGAAGGGCTGGTCTCTGAGGTCCCCAAGTAAATGCTCTAACCATTGGATTACTTGCTGGTTGAGACTGTCTCAGCTGTCACCCTCTCCATTCTTCTTTTTCTTTCCAGAAGGGTAGGAGGGACAGGAGAAAAACTTTCAGAAGTTTGGCTTCCTCTTAAAATCTTTAAAATCGCTGCTGTGGGGTGAGAAAGTGGACCAGCTTCTTTCCATTCTCTTTGAGGACTGAGACACTGGCATTAACATAGCACAAACAGTTCCTCACAGCAGGGATAGTTTGTTCATGCCAGACAATGCAAAGCAGAAAAGATACAACTCTTTTTTGAGTTTCTGTTTGTTTGGTTTAAGTAACTAAATTGTTTATCCTCAGAACGTCAGTTACAAATATTCCACACATTTTCCCATGGACTGAAAGAAGAAGCATTCAGTATCCTAAGACTCCACTGAAGCCAACTTTTAGAATAACTTTTCTGAAATGAATGGATGAAGATATTAGTCAGATTTCTGAGGGAGAAAAAATGATTGCTTTCTTACCATTGATGCTACCAGCTTCGTGTAGGGAAACTGGAAATATCAAAGGAAGCACCAGAACTCATAACCAGCCTAGTTTTAATCAACACAGACAGATATGCTCTATATTTTGGGAGAATCAACTGCAATAAAATGCTGAATTATTGGGTTTGAGTTTGCGCTTTATAATAGATGACATAATATTTTATTCTTTAGTTGTACTGTCTCAATATTGTACACACATTTGACTAGCTGCCTATGGAGAGGGCACAAGCCTGCCAGCTTGATAAATGGAAAACCTTATACAATATCATCACAGGGAAGAATCACGGAATGTCATAGAAATAATGGATTAAAACTGCCTTTGCCAAAGTTATTCTGACTAAATTGTCACAGATAGCAACAGAGGTAGGATAGTTTTAATGAATCTGGTGTGATTAAACAGCTCACAGATGCAGAAATTCCTTCAAGGATGGATGACAGGGAACTGTTAATCATTGATCAACCTCCTGAGAAGCTTGCCCAAAACCCAGATAGACAAAGCTTCCCCTGCTGTTGGAGAAGTATTAAACTGACAAGATCAGTGGAGGAATTGCCATTTACCAAATGTGAACTTGCAATGCATGCAGCTAAAGATGTGGGAGAAGTGGCTAAAAAGGTTGCAAAACCCATTAGATGGTACTGCTGGCTGTATGCCGATGATAAAAGCGAACACAGTTTTCATCTGAAAAGCACTTAATTTAAAACACCTGTCTCAGCATAGACTACTGAATAGTTAAGCACGTTCAGTTAAAAGCAGACTACTTTTTGTTGGTTTTATTCCAAAATACTTGCCAAATCCTGGTAATCCAAAAATTACCCAGTTTGGAAAAACATGAGTACAGCTCTGTAGGATTTGCAATGGGGATGAGGCTATTAAATTCATCAAATCCAGTTGCCTGCTGCTGAGAGTGGCTAATGCCTGAGACTTAGAAAAAAGTGGAAAAAATAAAAGAAAAACAAGCCACCAAGAATCTAACATCAACATGGGCACCTAACCAATTGTATAGTCCTCTACAGATCTATTTACTAAGATTTAAAGTTACAGGAATCCCTTCAGCTTTATAGAGCTTTCATGATAATTCAAAACTCATGGTGTCAGAATACAAATCCTGAAGTATTCCTGAGTAAATACAAATAAAATGCTCCAAACCAAAAAGAAACAGCATTACAAAAATAAAATTATGAATCAACTAATGCTCCCACAGCTAACATTAGGGACCTTTTCCTAAGGGGTGGAGGAAAAAAGTAGAATTTGCTATATAAAATAATACACATATATGTGTAAAACAAATGACAACGGTATCCATGCAAAACTTACTGATACATCATATCTTGTGAATATTTCATGGCACATATAACTTTTCAAAATGGATAAATCTCCAAGAATACCCCAATCTTCAATTATTTCAACATCTTCAATAGCTACTATTAAACAATATAACTAGAAAAGATATACTTCAGAATACAAAAGTATCTGTTTCTCCCTCAAAACCTCAGACTATTTTATGTAGCTTTATGTAAATTTTACATTTCAAAAATTCACTTTTCCATGCAGATTCTGAAGCATAGTGAAACCAATAGTTATATGTAGCACTAAACTTCTCTATAAACAATACTAAGAGAAATGCATGAAAAACAAGTGATAAGCGTAAAATACATTTGTTTGCAATTGCCTGGCATGTTCATCCTGAATAGCTGCATGAAATCTTTTAATTACATTGTTAAATCCACAGCACGCTTTTTATTTTTTTGCTAGTCTAATTCCATGGAAATATGTCTTTGATATTCTGGACTAGAGCAGTGAAATCAGAGCATGCATTCTAGATAGACAATGCTTGAAGTAATGTGTGCAAAAAATGGCAAATAAAGCACTGTTCAACTACTGTGCAAGCAAAACATTGTGAAAAGGAAACAAAGAACATGTTCCAAATGTTTTGCATTCCATGTGCACATAATAATACATAATATCAAGTCTTTCATGTACTTTGTTCCACACACTTTACAGAAATGGAACATCATGATGTGGCTGGCAAGCAACTGCACTATGATTATTTTGTAGAGGCATAGACTGTGGTACTAGCTGTACCATACTGTATCGTTTGGAACAATTTCTAGTGTTGCGTCCAAAGTTTCTCATTTCTATACTATCATGTTGTTTCTTAGCTATCAGAGTACTGATGTAAACCCAGACTCAAGGATAACAGCACTCACAAAGTCACAGCCTTACAATTTCTAACACTATAGATGAGTCTGTAGTACAAGACATACATAATATACCTGGACAAGAAGTACATCATCATCTTTAAAAAAATTAATATGCCAACCACATAAGTATTCTTCTTGAAACACTTAATCTGTATTTAGGCAAAGTTCACCCTGACTTTAATGGGAGATTTACTGTGAAATATTAATGCAGCAAATTACAACTCTGTAAACTTGGAGTTCTCTTTAAACCACACTGACTTTACTGCTTTAACTCTTTACAGTGACATTTTCGGTTTTGCTGCAGAAGAGACACACTGAAAAAAGTAGCAGAACACTGCTAGCAAGCTTTCACTATTTAGAATACTGCTATTATTTCGCTAAATTAAAATGAAAATTTGCACCAACTAAAATGAAGATTGCTGTGGGTATCACACTTGAAAATGGTATTTCTCCTTGCAGTAAAAGAAATGGGAGCCTTCATTACTTATCTGCCTGATTATTTACCCACTTGCTTGTTGCTCAGCAACTACCATCAAGGAACTACAGTTCTTAGACATCCTCATTTTAATCTTGAAAAAGCAGATTCAAATTACTATATGAGTAATCTCTTCCTGCTGTGATATTATATTCTTTCAATTTATATAGCTGCAGAAAGGAAGCCAAGTGACTGGAGAATCCAGTACTTTCACTCTCTGAAAGGTTCATTTTCCCTGCCCTTATACCAACTCATTTACTGACCAACTACTTAAATATTGTTAGGTACTTTGTAATATATGAGCCATAGCAAAAGAAGCAAACATCCATCACTTACGTTCTTGAATCATCCCACAGCACACAGTAGGGATTCAATGTACCCTAAGAAGAAAACAAACAAACCTGTTAGTTATTGGTATACAAAAAATATGTCATGCTTGACCTAAATATTTAGTTGTGTCTCCTCCTACAAGACCACCCTTATACTCTGACAAATTGATGCCACTGAAATTGCAAAAGCTTAAGGTTAATTCCTATGGAGTATTTAACAAGCACTTGAACCTCAAAGCAGAGCATTTGCTGTATCCTCTCACTTAGGTAAGGTAAGCATAAAGTTGTCTATTTGGTATATCCTAATAGAATTGAAATATGAGATAAACGTTAATCTGTTAAGAGACTTGACTGATCATTTCTCGGTGTGTTTAGAAGCAGAACTGTAGGCCCTTCGGGAACTTGGATGTCAAAACCAGTAATGCCGTTAAAATTTTAAGCATATGTTGGGCAAAATGTCCAGAGACTGGGATTTCAGATGACCGCACATTCAATACCCAAGTCCTTTTGTCAATTAGGTCCTAAATCAGCAGAGGTCTTTGCTCAAAATAATCTATCTCTTGAGCTTTACAATCCCATCTCAGCCTTTTTGAAGTCAGTGGAAGATTTCTGATTTGATTTAAAACAGGACAGGAATCTAGGTTTATTACACATCATTAAACTGTGGGTAATGTTTTGGGAAATTGAAATGTCTTTCTTATTACTCATGTTTATTTTGCTCCCTAGGAAGAACTGAGAAAAAAATTAAAATTCAAGTTTTGTCCCTAATCTTGTACATCTTCCTTTATCAAAACTCAGGTTGACTTAGAAGTAACTTACTTAACTGGCTAAAAACTGCAAAATTGTATTCCTGTTTATCATAAACATTGGATATTCCCAGAAGTCAGAACTTTATAAATAAAGCAGATCTAAAACACAGAATAAAAATATGTTTTTAACAAAACCACAGGTGAATTGAAGAAACAGGTGGAATAAACTATGTCAATATTATATATATATTATGTCAATATTAGTGTAGTTCTCTCATGAACAGTGTTGATACAGTATATATAAATATAGTTTCATATAGACAAAACACGCCTTGTTATATCATTCTGAAAATGTTTTATTTATAGAAAAACATGGCAACCTGTGAAGTAAAAATCTATTCAATATTTAAATTCTTCCATCCACCTCTTTGTCAAAGATAAAAAAGGTCCTTCTGAAGATGCTTGTGAGAGGCATTTAGGGAAATTTTGATGCTCTACTTCACTATTTTGCTGACTGCATTGAATTTTACAAGTAGAGTATAAATATTTAAAACCAATATATACTTATGGCACTTGATATTAACACAACGCTATTCAAACATAAATAAAGGATGTTATATTCCCTGAAGTATTTATAATATAAAGAAGAGGACGGGGAAGAGGGCACAGGACAAAGCACAGGATAACAGGCCCCTTGAGCTTCAGAGACCGGGTCCTGCATCATTAGCCAAAAGTTTTCAGATACATTGATAGAAGAGGGTATAGAAGAATAAGAATTAAGAACAATGGAATGACAGTGCAGAATTAACCTTGTTTTAAAATTTAATTTTATAAAGAGTATTAATTTGTATCCTAAGACTGGGTGAAGAAATTCTACTTGCAATCTGATATAACTATATGCATATTAAAAAAGTACTCCTATACCTGAATGGTAATAAGACATTGCATATCTGAGACCTGTCTTTTCTAGCAGCAGATACCATACAGTTTATGCTTGCTATTCCCACAGTGTAAGTAGAAAGAATGCAAAAACACTTTCAGAAAAAATGTCCATTATAAAAAGTCTATAAAATAGATGGAAATAAAAGCCTTTGCAGAAAGCTGATACACAATAAAACTGCTGCTGTCAGATCAGACCCTTCACTCTCTTTGAAATGCATTTAAATTAAAAAAAAAAAAAAAAGAGTATGTTTGGCCATTGCAGTTACTAATGACAGAGTAAGCAGAAATATGGAAAGCAAGGTAAATATTACCCCTGTTCCTTATGAAGGTCTTGTGTGAGGGTTTGCTCTGCCAGGTGTGGCAGCTCGCAAGGGCACAGTAGCCTTTCAGAACTTCTTGTGATACTCTGATCAAACACCCTTCAAGCACTGCAAGGACCACAAGAAGCCGATCTTCCTGATTTCTTCTTCACCCTTAATCTGTTGCTCCCTTTTTCACACTCTTTCTGAGTCTGGCCTCCTGCAATGTCTCCTCACACTGCTGTTGTTGAGCTACCTCCAATAATCATCGCTCTCTGTGAGGGCAGCAATCTTTCATCATAGCTCTTGCCAGTTAATTACTTAGCTGTAGCTAAGGACACAGTTACTGTGTGTGTTAATGTTTATGACTGTTGCAGTACTGATTTATAGACTGCAGTACAGTAAAGGACTTGGATATATCAAATATATATATATATGTGTGAGTGTGCATGTATATGTATCTTTGCCTGGCATATAAAACCTAACTTTCGAGAGGTGATTGGCAGCTTTGACAGCTATGCAGCACAATGCCAACCGTGTTTGTAGCCAGGGTTTTTCAGCCTCGTTGAAAGCTTGATGTCCTATGCTACTGCTGGCTCGTTACTTTTGTGTCCCTGGAGTAAACTTCCGTGCTGTCAGAAGGTGAGAGTTCATATTCTCTCGGGAGCAAATAGAATTTTGTTGGAGTTGTGCAGTTTTTAAAAGATTACTTCGGTGTCTCTTTAATCAAACCACTGGAAAAATGTGATGACATTCATCAACGTGTTGACAGTGCATAAGACCAAATATGTTCTCTAAATAATGCATTGCAACCCACATTCTCACTGTGGTCAACTATTACATTTTAATTTATCTGCAAATCTAAATGCCATGCTATATTCCAAACAGCACATGTAATTGTGATTTACACTTCCTCCACAAAATAATCCTCTGTTTTTATTAATAAACTGGCTAATTTTGATATGAAATGAAGAAATGATGATAAATTTTGAAAAAAATGATATTTTAAGGCTAATTTGAATTAAACATATTAACGTATTAAATGATCACATTTGCTTATCAGTTTTCATAATCTCTTATCTGCCTAGTTTAGTCAGTGGATGGGAAGGTAAAACAACAAAAGTGTGGGTATACTATATATTAGTAGGCATGCTCTAGAGGTTGCTTGAAAATTAGTCATTACATCGATTTGGAAACAAACTGTTCTGAATAATGAACAGCATTTCAAGAACAAAGGTTTGAAAAGAGCAAAACTAACAAGAAGAGCCATTTCAAAAATCAGATGAAAGAGAATGTCTGTATTTTATTTTCTGTTTAATAATTAATCTATTTAATTGACATCATGATTAATCTGTGAGTCATTAATATATAATGTTCAAACACTGAAGAGACATTAATACAAGTTTTATCTTTCTGTATGTGACATATAAAGCTTGTTCTATTGTAATATATTATAATTAAATAAATCCTTTTCTGCTGAGAAAATGGTAGCAAAGACGGCTAGAATTAGATTCAGTCTGAAGGAAAGAAACACCCAAAAGTACAAAATAATATTTCTATACATCTACAGTTCTTTAAACCGAAGTCCCATTATGGACTTTTAACATTTGAAAATATTAAAATTGTAAAACTGGTTTCCATTTCCAGACCTTCTAGAGCAATATTTTGTCATTGTATCTGTCCATCCAACATGTCTATTAAGGTGAATTGAGATCCTACATAAATGTATGAGGTATGTACGGCAAATTTAAGGACTGGAAATTTGTTCCAAGCACTATAGATTAAATTATAGGACAAAAACTGAGCCAAAGGAAAAAAAAAAATTGTCTCTGATATCTATTGGCAAGGTTATTGCCTTTTTGCCTTTTCAAGACATGAGGTAATACAATATTCATTAATATTCTGTTACTGAAAGGTTGACAGAGCAAGGTGACAATCAATGTCTCTAAACTGACCTTTTGTAACAATGAAGTTTCATTTCATTTCCAAGATTTTGAAACTTGGCAAAAACTTGCTCCATAAATTACTCAAAGGGATGGATTAAAAAAAAAAAGGAAAAAAAAAGAAAAAAATCCCTCTCTAAGAATTTCCTAGAATTTCAGCTTGTGGGGGCAGCAGTTCAATCTTTTGTTAGCAAACCTTGCTTGTGTTGTGCTGTTTTAATAGCTTGTATTTGGCTTATAAGCATTTTCAATGCTGACATGTTGGTTACTAGTATTATTTTTAATTTCTTTTTTTAATTTCTTTTCTAGCATAAGTGACCAAAGTAATTACAATCTTTTTTTTCCCTACCTACTACTCCACACTTTTGCAAGTAGCAATTCCAATTTCAAAACAGAAGTCATACCCCAATATTCCTTATCTACAACTCCAGTAAGTAACCCCACAATCGTTAAAATAGTGGAAATGAAAATCTAGCATTGAGAAATACCATAAACTCTTCTTAGTAATGATCTTAGTAAGATCAAAACAAGTATTTTATTTCAAAGGTGTGGGTTTTTTTTCCTGATATATACAATTAATTTGTGGTCTACTTCAGCAAAAACTCTGTTACATTTTTTGTGAAATTTCTGACAGGAACAAAAGTTATGTTAAGAATGATATTTATATCTTCTTTTAATATACATGATGTAACTTAGGTTAGAAAACAAAACAAAGCAAAAAAAAAACCAACCAAACCTGCCCACCCTAAAACATCTTAAAATTAAAGAGAAACATAAAAACCAAAATTTCAACAATTCTTCATCAATAAACTTCTAAACCTACTGAAAGGTAAAGAGTCAGCTCAGTTTATGTTTCTCTATTCTTTTCTTTTTTTTTCCTGCTTGACTTTGCAGTAAATTTGACCGAGATGTTCTTTGTAATATCATTTTTTTCTGGGAACTGAATGACCACTGATTGCAAAATAGTTTCTTCTAACCTTGAGTAAAATGTAAATCAAAGATCTAGAGTTCAAAGAGTTTTCTTCATACTTTTGTCCAGAGACGCTAATCCAAATTTGCTACTGACTGATATATTTGGAACTCCTCCAGCTGAATTGTGCCTACATGACCACTTCAGCAACTGTTTATAACAGAAAATCACAGCTTTACAGCCTTTTGCATAACAATACTGTTTACTAAAGCTCTAGTAACTATGTCTTTTCTAATTGTCTCTTTATAACTATTTTTATAACTATTTAAATTCTAGCTCTTAGTAACATAAACAAAGTTTATATACCATGCCTTCACATAAATTACTTCCATGCTTGTTATTTAACATTATTTCCCCAATATCCCACATGACAACAATTTCCCGTAAAAGATATATTTTATTCTCCCTGTGGCTGCTGCAAGATTGCTGACAGCAGAAAGAAAAACTGTTAACATTTTTTATACAGTTAGACATAGAATCACTTTTATTTCGGATTTAAAGCATTTTAATGTGAGATTAAAGGCTGAAAAGTAATGTAGTAAAAATAATTGCTCAAAAAATCTCAAACACTTATAAGAATTGTAAGGTAAATTGAAACCAGAGCATTTTTTTCAGTGTCTGCTACAACACTGGCTTTTGAGTATAAAATAAAGAAAGAAAAGAAGAAAAAGCCCGAAGAACTACATAGCTCTATGACCTATGCAGGGAGCAAAAGTTTAAGCATTCAGCACAATACTACATTTTCAATTGCATCCATCAAAGCAGTTAATGGAGAGTTTTTGGTAGAATTTGCCGTTTAAATGAAAACCTCAAAACTCACAGAAAAACAATTAATTTTATTTTGCATATACACGTGCATGAAACAAGTACACATTCCCTTCAAAGTGTTAGACTGTTCCTGGGTTCAAGTTTCAGCAGTTAAACAGGGTTTTGTTACCTGACATTTAAAACAACTTTCTTTCATGTGATCTGATAAATATTCTCGGAAGGGCGTATCAACTATCCTTGTACTTACATTAGACAGATGGGCCAGTTCTATCTCCAGGAAAGAATCTGTAGTTTTGGGCTCAGGTCGTATAGTAACAACGATGATTTTTGAATTAACAACTGTAAAATTCCTGGGGAAATAAAAAAAAAGTAAAAATGAAAGACTTAACTTAGTATAAGGTTCTGATATTGCAGTTAAAGAAGTATCTCATGGGTATTTTCCGTGACTTTAGTTGACAAATCATCAGGAAGATTTTTTTTTTTTTTTTAAAGTGGTGAAAACATTCACTCTTTACCAACCATACCCAACGCATTAAAGACTGAAGAGCAATAATGGCAGCAGAACTGCCATTCCTTAAAGTACGGCTTACTAATTATAAAGGTTTATTGATGATGCAAACATTCTGTCAATGTTTGAATGCATACCACTTGCTTCTGTCAACATAGACACACTACCTATGTTCCATAAGAAACAGTAATTTTTCTTCCAAAGTGCTGTGTTGGACTTTTTTCTGACTATTAACTGTAAAATTGTGAAGATGGATGAATGCAATGGGAGATTGTACAGTTCTGTTGATTCTGTGCTCATGAAAAAAAACTACCTGTTTCCAGTTTTTGAAAAAACATTGTATTTGGTATATGAGTTCGTTCATCATCTAAATACTTTGAAAAATACAATCCATAGTTGTGTCCTGACTGAAATCCCACCAAAACCAATCAATTTTTTCTCATATATGTGAGATTAGATTTGGTCTTATGTTATTGTACCAGCTTACACAGAATAATAGTTTTCTGTTAATTTCTTTAATTTATCATCAACCTCTCTTTAAATGTAAAACATGGATCACTATGTTTTGTAGCTACCTATCTAGGACAGACCTAGAATTGCCAAGGTTATGCTAATACAGGCATAAAGACATGTTGACATGATGTTCATGTCTGAGATCCTTGCTTCTTATCACAGAATCACAGAATCTCCTGGGTTGGAAAAGACCTGTAAGATCATCTAGTCCAATCATTAACCTAACACTGACAAGCCCACCAATAAACCATGTCCCTGAGCACAATATCTACACAACCCTTAAATACTTCTAGAGATGGGGACTCCAACACTGCCCTGGGTGACACGTTCCAATGCATGATGACCCTCTCAGTAAAGAAATTCTTCCTAATATCCAATCTAAACTTCCCTTGGAGCAACTTGAAGCCATTTCCTCTTGTTCTGTCACCTGTTACTTGACAGAACAGGTCGACTCCTACCTCTCTGCAACCTCCTTTCAGATAGTTGTAGAGAGTGATAAGGTCTCCCCTGAGCCTCCTTTTCTCCAGGCTAAACAACCCCAGTTCCCTCAGGCGGTCTGAGTAAGACGTGCTCCAGACCCCTCACCAGTTTCGTTGCCCTTGTTCGGACACACTCCAGCGCCTCAATGTCCTTCTTGTGGTGAGAGGCCCAAAACCGAACACAGTGCTCAAGATGTGGCCTCACCAGTGCCGAGTACAGGGGTAAAATCACCTTCCCGGTCCTACTGTCTACACTATTCCTGAAACAGGCCTGGATGCCATTGGCCTTCTTGGCCACCTGGGCACACTGCTGGCTCACGTTCACCCAGTTATCAGCCAACACCCCCAGGTCCCTCTATGGGACTTATGGTCCTGTCAGGCTTCGAACATGACTTCCCATGGCCCTGTCAGGCTTAGAACAACTATCAGCAATCAGACTGACTGTTTCTGATGATCATTACAGTATTTCCTTCATATGTAATGATGCCTTCCACACCTTCTGCTGATCGCACATAAACAAACATAAAATCTCACAGAAAGACATATTCACGGGTAGACATTATCAAAGAAGAAAGTAGGCAGTTTAGATGCAATTATAATAGACAGTATAAATATTCTTTTGTTGTTGTTGTTGTTGTTTAATTGCTCGTTTTCTCCAGGGAAATGGTATTTAGGAGAAGTTTCCATTTTGCTGGATCATTGAAACAGGAATTGTCATGGCTACAGTAACAGAAACATAACTCAGCGGGCACTTTCAGCACAAGGAATGAAATTATTCTTCTGGGGCAAGGTATGAATTCTAGTCCAATTTTACTCAGGCAAATCATATAATGGAAATGTAATGAAAGTGTCTTTCTATTTTACTTAATTCCTATTTCTTCCCTTTGGTTGCACTTTAAAGTCTCACACATTGTTGACAAAAACATATCTCTCTTTCAGACTAACATTCAATGTTCAACAAACTTTCAGTGTGTTCTGAAGAGGGGGAGTAATGACAGTACCTTCCTGTACATACAGTAGCTGAATATATATAAATGTTCCCAAGCAAGGCATAATTAAAAAAATATTAAAAAAACTCTAAATAAATATAAAAGTGATTTCTCTAACAGATCATGACACGTGGAAATAGAGCTTTCTAGCTATTAAAAGATTTTGACCATTTTGGAAATTCACATAAGATAATGTAAATACTGATACATCAATTCTTGATCACAGTCAGTCTTTGTGATTGAGAAATGATTCCTTGCTGTATCTAATTTTGGTACCATTCTGATGGTTCTAGGGTGAGATTCAAAAGAGCACTTAAGGTGCCTAGACTGTAACCTCAGTACATCTATTTTAACGCGGTCTCATTAAAACCTTACCACTCCACTTACGTTCCCAAAAGCCCCTAGCAGATTGTTTCACCAGAAAATAAATGTACCTGGCTATATTGCTGTGAAATGAAATCTGCATCACTCATTGCTGTCCTGTCTGGGCTGAATGCTTAGGTGCATGTTTCATATTTAGCTGTTTAGGTAGTCCCTGGAAGAATGCAATGTGGCCAGTATATTCTGAACACACATAAAATGTTAAGATGCCACTGACTTAAAGCTCAAAGCATTGTAGTCACAAGAATTTCCCTCAAAACCACTGGCGCAGTGCCATTGATATCTTTGTTGAAAATAATTTTTAAAACAACAGCACAGTGCTGAGAACATTTATTCAGGAATTTAAGTAATCAGCTTTTACAAAACACCCCTGGAGGTGCAATATGTGGGTTTCAGTCCCTCTCATATTGGGAATGACCTAAAATGGGAATTACCTATCTCACACTTCCTGGGCAAGTGCTTTTTTATGATAGGCAGAGAGTGACTTCACCGTTACCCATTTCTCCATTAAAAAAAAAAAATCTAGAATTTGTCTTTACTGGGAAATTAACTTGTACGGGATTGTGCTCTGCTGACTGTCCAGAAAAATACACATCAGGGTCAAATTTTGAAATCAATTACTCAAAGAATATATCAAATTCCTTGGGAACTATGGTTGAATAAATCCTTGAAGATTCAAGGTAACAAAGTTCAATGGAGTAAAGGCTCAAGAAGAACTTCCAGAGCTGCTGTCCTAGTGTTTTTTTTCTGATTAATAACAATATTAATAAAGTAAATTTATTTTACTAAGTTCTCTATCTGGGTATAAATTTTGAGGGTATTCTTTTATATAAGGGTATACATATTGATACTATGTGATGAAATTCCAGTTTTCTTTTCCTTTTAGAATGACTCTATGTTGCTCAAGAAAAATGAACTTATGAATAACGTGTGTTGCTATCTCAAGAAGGCATGAAAGAAGTTATAGTTCAACATGTAAATATTGTGTACATTACAGAAGAATTGTGGACACTATAGCAGTAATGCTATGCAGTACCGTCTGACGTACTCCATCCGCAGTCTAACAAAGCTGACTTAAGGATGTCTAAGGGCCTGCTTGGCTGTACAGCACCCAAAGGAGAGGGTTAGGAAGGATGTTTCAAATGGGGAAAGAGAACATTTCAGGAAATTATAGCAGGAAAAGTATGGTTGTTGTTTAAGCGATGGGAAAAAAAAGCTTGCTACAGCAAAATCATTAATTCTTTATTTGTTCTTATTTGTTAAAGGAAAAGTTAGAAACTATCTTCAGTATGGCAATATGCGATGTATTCCTTCAGAGTCCCCAGGAGCGGAATTATATATAATATCTTTTAGATGAGTATTATACTGAGAATCAATTTTCTGTGAACCTAACAATAACGTAAACGTGCTCAGGGATGCAAGAGCTATGGAAATAACACTCAGTCTATAGTGCTGAAAATATGCAATATTTCAATATATGATTTTAAAAAAATCCATATGACATTACAAGAACAGTGCAATGCAGCAAAGTATATTAGGAAATAGAATCAGATGAAGTTTATTTATTTGTGCATGGAAAAAAATATTCTATTTTTATAAGGAAGAATAAAATACTTTTCTTTTTCCTAACCTCTTGTTTAAACAGTCCTGGCAAAATTCTTTGAATAAAATACATGTACCACTAGGATTAAACACTTTGTCCAAAAAGCTCCGTATTAATATAATTGCCAAGTTCTCATCTCACACTGTGTTTACAAGGCTTCCTTTTAACAGACTCTATGCCAATAAAAACAAGAAAAATCAAGCTCATATGGTAAAATGCAGCTAATTTTGGAGTTTGTGAAATATATTGCATAGACTGTCCTAGATAATGAAATCTTCATTTTACTCACAGACACCTGCGATGTTCTAGATGAGGATTCTGTGGTTAGGTGTTTTGAAAGATTTTCCCTAAAGATATACTGAGATGTTATAGATATATTTATTTGTTTGTTTATTTTAAACAAATAAGTTCATTGTGTTGATGCAAAAGCTTGCATGTCTTTTAGTGCTGATACTAAGGAATGTACGGGAATGTGCGACCTTTGTTATTCTGAAAACTACAAAAAGGAGGTGTCATACAATCGAATATTGACCTTACTCCCCGGCTAACTCCTGTAAAGCCAGGCATTGAAATCACATGGGAAGTGGTAAAGATTTCTGGATATTTAACTGCAGCCAGTAAAAATCACCTCTTTTATCATGTTGCTAAGGTGTAAATGATGTGGCCTTTGAACTGAAACATGAGCCTGTTTTACTTATTTTACCTTGGTTTATTGTTTTGTTTATTTTTATTCCCACTATTAACATGTTTTGTCAACTGTCATTTTCTTCAGAACAGCATCATATTAAATGCATATCCAGAATTGCTTTTTAATTCATACCTTGTGCGTAGCTACCACACTTCTGGGTATCATATGAAAACTAGATGATATTAACTCACTTCACATTTTACAGTGTTTGTTCCATACACAATGCTGTTCCAGTGAAGCATTTCACTATGTTCAGCACTAATATGGTTATCACGAAGCTGCTGAAAGGTCTTGAGAGTAAGTCTTACGAGGAGCAGCTTGGGGTTGCTAAGTCTGAAGAAAAGGAGGCTGAGGGGAGACCTTATTACTCTCTACAACCACCTGAAAGGAGGTTGTAGCGAGGTGGGGTCTTCTCACAAGTTACAACCAACAGGACAAGAGGAAATGGTATCAAGTTGTGCCAGGGGACGTTTAGGTTAGACGTTAGAAAAAACATCTACACTGAAAGGGTTATCAAAGAGTGGAACAGGCTGCCTGGGGAAGTGGTTGAATCACCATCCTTAGATGTATTTAAATGCCGTCTACATATGGTTCTCAGGGACATGATTTAGAAGTCGGCCCAGTAGAGTTAGATAACGGTTGGACTTGATGATCTTAAAAGTCTTTTCCTTCTATGATTCTAAAATGCTTATTACAGTTAAATAAGATTAGTATAAACAGTAATTAATATAAACCCATGTAAGATGACAGTTTTTCAAATGCAGTGGGCCATAAGGGAACCTTCACTTCATTTATGTACCTGAACAAGTGTAAAAAGATAAACAAACCTGTAATAAAGATTCCTTTAAAACCTGCATTGTAGTTCTAATTTTTGCAGAGTATAATAACTCAACAAATTCAGACTAACCACAGTTGCAGCTCTTTTCCAATTCAGAATTCCATCTGAATGAACATTACAATGGTTTGAATGCATCAAAATGCATTCAATAGTATTTAATAACTTCATCAATGACATAGTGGGATCGAGTGCAAGCTCAGAGGGAAGGGATTCCATCCAGAGGGACCTGAACAGGCTTGAGGAGTGGACCTATGTCAACCTCATAAAGTTCAACATGGCCAAGTGCAGGGTCCTGCACATGTGGTGAAGCAATCCCCCATATCAATACAGACTGGGGGATGAAGGGATTGAGAGCAGCCCTGCCGAGAAGGACTTGGGGGTATTAGTGGATGAAAAATTGGACATGAGCCGGCAATGTGTGCTTGCGGCCTGACAGCCAACCATATCCTGGGCTGCATTAAAAAAAACATGGCCAGCAGGTTGAGGGGAGCAATTCCCCTCGACTCTGCTCTTGTGAGATTCCACTTGGAGTACTCCATCCAACTGTGGGGTCGATCTGCTAGAGCAAGTCCAGAGGAGGGCCATGAAAACGATCAGAGGTCTGGAACACCTGAGAGAGCTGGGATTGTTCAGCCTGGAGAAGAGAAGGCCTTATTGTAGGCTTTTAATACTTAAAGGGGGCTCATAAGAGAGACTTTTTACCAAGGCCTACAGTCACAGGACAAGGTGCAATGGTTTTAAACAGAAGGAGGGTAGATTGGATCTAGGAAAGAAATTCTTTACAATGAGGGTGATAAGAACAGTTTGCCCAGACAAGCTATGAATGTCCCATCATTGGAAGTGCTCAAGGTCAGCTTGGATGGGGCTTTGAGCAACCTGATCTAGCTGAAGATGTCCCTGCCCATGGCAGGAGGGGGTGGACTAGATAGTCTTTGAAGGTCCCTTCCAACCCAAACTGTTCAATGATTCTATGAAAACAGTTTGAAATTGTGCCACCTTTGAGGTACTATTTTAAGGTCATGAGAACAGATTTTGAATATGACTGTCATGGGCAAAGAAATCCAGCATGATACACTTCCTGATGAGGTAGGAGATGTAAGCTCTGAAAGTTTCAGTATAACTTCATTTTAAATATTAAATAAGTGCAGGGAAGTACTGAGGTGCTATACCCTGAACAAAGCAGAGACTAGAGGTACCTGGGAATATGTGTTATATTTTTATATCACAGATTAATAAGGATTTTTATTCCTTATTCACATACATAAGAGAAAGTAATAGTGCTCATTTCCTTTTCTTGGGCAGGTGAGAATAGGAATCAAATAATACTGAACATATTCAGAGCCAAAGTGGGATATCTTCATATTTGAATTTCTGAAGATTTCATTTATGAATAGATATACATAGATTATTAGTCCGTTTTGCTTTAGAAGCTCACAAAATCTCTCTATGAACTGAATTGTACAGAGCAATGGTCAAATTTGCTGTGTAAATCAGTAACCAGCCTAAAGTAGAACAGATAAAAGCAAAACATTTAGGAGCTGAGATGCGCTTTCTCATGGTCCATAGTACTTAAGTTGCTATACTTTTATGTCCCTATTCTGCCCCTATTCCTGCTACTTGAGATGCTATTGATTCTAGGGAAAATCTAGTAAGGCCTATAAATTTCTCTTTTCTAATGGATGAAATAAAAGCCCTGAAAGGCTTTTCATATAAGCAAATATACAGTATTCAAGGTTCACACTTGTTTTCTGTAAATTAAAACTCTTGCCCTACGATGGCTGAAAAGGCATGATCATAGATTGTGGTTTACAATATAAAGGTCTGAAAGGTACATGGCCGTGTTGATGCCTTCCTAGGACTGGCAGATTGTCTCTAAGTTCTGCCAAAAAAGAACTAACTATAATAGCCATTTTGCTCTGTCTCTTTGAATGCAGGAGAAGAGAAGAAAAAATATCTCTCACAAACATCTCTTCTTGGCTAATTTCAGTAACTGGCACAACAAATGGAAAGTGCTTAGTGACATTTCAGAAGTGGATGAGCTGTCATTTATACCATGCCTTAAGCGTAGATGGATCTTACCAGCACTCCCCAGGCTTCCAGGTGCCCTGTCAGGACATCACTGTTAGAATTGCACTCTGCCTCAAAGAGATTTCTGTCCCCAACATTGCAGCTACTTACTGCACAGTGCATTGCTACTTTACTGGGAAGTGTTTGTTTTTTTTCTTAGGACTGAGTCTTTTTTGTTTTCAAACGGATTTTGGCAAAAACCTGTTGTTTTTCCATCCTTTGTTTCAAATCCTGACGTTTTCACAGAATCACAGAATAGTCAGGGTTGGAAGGGACCTCTG
>VZSZ01003997.1:439727-459473 GCA_013398815.1 Ibidorhyncha struthersii
TACTATCCTTTCTAATTAAAATGAATTCATTAGCAGCTATTGTGATACAATCTGCACCCGTTTCTTCTACCATAAAAGGACATTAGTAGACCAAGGGTGCACAGTATCATGTGAAATAAAACAAGTATTAATGGACCATGAAATGTTCTTAACCAGTAATTTGAGAAGGAGGGGGGGAAATGCTTATTTCCAAATGGTCTGTTATCAAGTACCGAAAGGGAAAAGTGAAACAAGAGACCCTCCTATTTCTTTATGAATGTGTTTGGCCCTCATAACTGACACACCACAGCTGTTCAGGCATATGCACGTCTTGTTTCTGAAACGGATCCTCTCTACAGCTCTGCTGTCCTTTTTGAATACAACTTGTACAGAAAAAGTACTTGAAAAACTACTACTAAAGCCCTCTGTAGCTGTACAGCAGACAGCCTTACCACATCAGGTTATGATGTCGTTACTAGATCCCTTGTTCTAACTGGACAAACAGTAGTGTGAAGCACAAGTGGCCTGAACATTAAAGTACATCAGTGTGCATACTTCCAATTGAACATTTCTGTAATTAGGCTTAATGTAGAGTACATAAAATATAAATTAAGCCAATTTGATGAAAATCTATTTCCATCACATGAATGACTAAGCATGAAGGAAAGACAAATATACACATATATATTTTAAATTACAGAGAAAAAAATCCAGCAATACCAATATGCAGTCTCGGTTGTCTGCATTTATCCTGACATGTAGTGTAGTTATGATCCTGAAAGAGTCTAATTCATATTGTATTTATGAAATTTCTTACCTCAAAGTGGGCAAAATGAGTTCTAAATTTTTGTATAGCACTGCTCCAAGTACAAATACAGTTGATTCATCTAGTTCTGAAAAGAGTAAGGAAAAAAAGATTTTAAAACTCTCTTTCCCAAGCCTTCATCAGCATAAAAAACTGTGAATACCATTTATCTTCCCAGTAGAAATTTTATTTTAAATAAACCATTGTAATTTTGAATTATATCCTGGAAGTCTGTCATAAAGACGTAGCACTGTCAGAAATATATCAAAAGATTTAAACCACTTAAAATCACATTTTCAAAAAATACGTCATTGTTTACGGACATCCATGTTAGTTCATTTACCTTTAGAATTAAGTATCCTGAAAGACTGTCTTTAGAGTTTAATGCCTAGCAAGTAAATTTTCTAATGTCAGAGATCTGCACTGCAACAGCATTTTTCACTTGTATCTGAAGCCAGGGTAATTTGCTTGCTGAACGTCCTTTGGTAAAAGTTAGGTCACCCGTTGGAATGGCCCAGCCTGCTGGAGTGGAGCAGCTTCAGGGGGTTCCATAGAGCGGCACTTCAGGTCACCTCGTACCACCACAGGTACAATCCCATGCATAATAATTAAGCATTGGTTCTTCAGCCATTTTCTGTTTTCATAGAAAATGATGTCTAGGATTTCTGTAGCACTTTCTGTTCATGATGCTGAAATTAAGCCCCATCATTTCCCTCTGAGATAAACTGTGAGTACTGGACTTCTTTTGAAGACAGATAAAATAACCACTTGTATATCATATAGTGGTCCTATGAGACAAAGATTCTGAGTTCCCTTGTAAAGCTAATACAAAATTAACGTGCTGATATGCTTCTTTACCTGTTGACATAGGGGTGAAGATATTTTTTGGAATGACAACCCTGTCTTCTGAGTTTCGTGCCCAGTCAACCATTCCTTTTCTTCCTTTCATGGGGAAATTGATGTCGGTTAAAACAGATGCAGCAGGAAGCTTCTGAATGCTAGCCACTACCAAGAGAAATCACAAAATCAAATAAAATTGTGTTTCATACTCTAAAGCATCACACGATGGTAACAGTACAGCAATAACAAAAGTGTTTAATAATACATTTCAAGTAAAGCAGGAATTTATAGGACACTAACTGGCACAGAAAGTGTAATTTTCTGTTTATTATGTAGTTCTAGTATGGATTAATTGTGTGGCATTGATCGCACCATTTGTCAGTCAGATTCTGATTAAGTTTCTTAACAGGGATTATTGAATGTACTGTCTTATACCCTGAAATTCACACAGAAGGACATTGTTGTGTCTTCAGAGCAAGTTCTAAAATGATCAAATGTGACAATGAAAGGAAGAGGATGCTGCAAATTGCTTTGGGAAACATAAGTGCTAGATGCAGGCTAATGAAGCAATCACAGAGCTTTTATCCCCTATACAGGCACAATTTCAAGATAGACCCATTATGGAGATTCACGTATTAAAAGACCTTATTGTTTCCACACAAATGAGAATAATGCGGTATAGCACTTGATTTCTTTTCCTTGAAAGAATAATCCCCATTCTGAATTCTTAATTATATTTTTTCGATCTAAAAAAACTCCAGACCCCCAAACAACATCACTATTATATCTGTAACAGTTACAGAAAGACAGAAGAAATAGGTATCAAATCTAATAATAGGCAGTTTGGAATTTTGTTTACTTATTCTCATTTTCTCTCTGTTTTCTAACTCAACTATTATCTGGAAATCAGTTTCAGCTTTGCGATGAAATCTAAGTATGACTCCATGGCAACACTGTCAGTGTCTAGTAAGACTCAAGTACTTTTAAGGAACTGACAGGGCTGCAAGTGTTTACGTACACTCAGAGAGATGACAAACAACACATTTGGAGCACTAGCTCTGTTCTTAATGTAAGCCATGTTGATAGCCATTTCCTGTGCAATGGTCTTCCTAATCAATTTAAGAAGATGCTAATGTAGTTGGAAGAGTTCGGACATCAGGAGTACACTTTGATCTGCATAACAATTTCACTGCAAGGAATCTGCAAGGGGCTTAAATATAAAGACAATGGGGGGACAGCTGTAAAAGCAACCAGCACACCAAAATTACAGTAGAAAACCATTAGGTGTCTCATCAGCGGATTCTATTTCAAAGGAAACTGTAATTCAAATCCAAGAGAAGAGGAAAATTAAGAGGTTAACAATATTAACTCTACAGACGTATTCCTTGATAACTGACTCTTAGTTTCAAATTAGACTGGTTATGTATTATAAAATCACATTAGTGAGGTGGTATTTGAGGTTATTTCAGGCTTTCCATTGTAAAACTATCATCAGGACTTTACAATGCTAGTTACAATCCCCTCCGGGCTCAAATTGACAAGTACATTCCCAGCCCTAAAGGGATGCTTAGTCTTGTGAATTTTCAGGTGGTGTGTGGAGGGAGAAGAGTTCAGGTGTTTTAGAATTACTGGGGCATAAAATGGATTGCGTGTTTTCACAAGGAATCAGTGGTTATGCAGGATATATTAACATTGTAAAAATGGATTTTTTCCATAGTTCTCAAAATCTGAAAATAATTTTATTTTATTCTCTACATAAATAAAACTAAACCCACAGTTATTTAGTTTTCAAAATTAAATACAGCCTGTATAAGACAATATTGTTTTTTTTTTATTTGCACAGCATTTATCTGCGTATCTACCTATCTATCTATCTAATTAGCTACTGGAGCCTTAATATTTCATCCACCTTTCGGATGACAGTTCCCTTTATTGAAATAGGAAATCAATGTCACTCAATGGAATTCACTCTGCAAAACAGAAAACCACTTTAGGACTGGATAAATGGTGAGGGTCTAGGATAGTACCTCTCCGGACTCTCTCTATCTCTGTATTTTAAATAGGGCCATTCGTCATGGTACCTAAACACTACTTAGAACCAAAATGTTTTTTAATATTTAGGTGAAGACTAACACAAAAACTAAACATCAAACCTAAACATTTGACTTATGGCTTATATGCTATAAATATAAATATATATTCCTATTCCTGGTTCAGACAAATTTTTCTTCTACTCACAATGAAACAAGTCTATTGCCTAGCTATACACTGGAACACAGGAGAAAAAAACCCTTCTTTTTAGAATTCTTTGAGCATTTTGTTGACGCACAGTGGTATAAATTATAAGACAGTGGTTCAATTACACATCAGAACACATACATATTTGATGACTCCATAATAATTATTGATTCAGAAAAATCTATTTAAGTAGTCTAGTCTAATCAATTTAGTGATTGCTTTGACCCCTAATGGATTCATTTTAATATCCTTTACGAATACATCTCCTTTTGCCTTTATTTCATTTTAATGCTGCAGTTGCAGACAACCTGTTCAATACTGCTTTACTCAAAATTTCAGAATTGGCGACTACTAATTGTTCTTACTTACTGAGTAAAATCAAATATCTTTGGAATTGATTAACTCCAAACTCATAGGAATGGAGAATGCTCCATGACTATTCAAATGAATAGCTATTTCAAATGAAATAAAAATTGTGTAGTTCTTCTATGGTAGCCCTTGTAGATCATGGCCTAAAATAGAAAAGCTGAAATGTATTGCTATGATCCCTAGAACCCTGCATGAGTTGTACGCTGCCTAGTGCAACTTCCAGTAGCTCTCTGACTGATCTGGGTTGCTAAATAACAAACGGTAAAGCAACCAAACAAGCGGCATGAATCATCTTCCCCTCTCTTTCCAATCTATCCATTAGACTCTTGTGTTGAACCAAAATTGGGAAGATTTCAGAATCAGCCTCTTGAAAAATATTATCCCTTTAGAACAGGAAATCAGATTCACTGAAAGCCATGATAGAAATTGACTGGATGTTTGCTCATGGACTAAACACTTCAGCTCTCATAGTAGAGATTTAGGTTTTAAAATTACAATGCAAGCCGAATTCAACAGTTGATCCCTATCCATATCAAAGACTGAACCAGAAACTTTAGAGAAGCTGCTTGAATTCTGTAGCTTCAAAAGAGGATACAACACTGATTCTCATTCTCCTTTCTTGTAAGTGATAACATTCGGGGTTTGTTGTGCTTTACAGCACAGTAACTATGTTGATCGTTAATTTACAATCACTTAAGATACAGAGGAATGGGAACTAATTGTTTTAAAAGGCATCAGTGCCTTGAGTGAATTGGAAAACCAGACACAGAAATCTATGGGATTAACATAAAATGTCAACTCCTGCTTAACCCTCCCTGTCAGAGCAAGAAAGTAGAACTCTGAATTTGATTGAATTTCAGTCACAGACAACAAAGAATGGTTATGCATATTACCAGCATCATTTGCTATTTTCCTGTCCTATTTTCACTTGTCCATTGACAGCATGCTAGACATATATTATTCAGCATTTAGTAAACTTGAGTTCATCACACAACAGGTTTTGATTTTTCAGACAGAGAATATTATACCGCCCTTCTGGGACAGCTACTGCTAAATTTATTTCTGGGTAAAATAGTCATGAACAGAACTGCCATTGTCACAATTATTCAGAATAAAAAACATGAAAGGACTTTTGTGTTAAAATTCAGAATACTGAGTATTTCTGCAAACATCTCTGTTAAGAAGACCCAAATGGAATCATATTTATACATTTCAGAATTATTCTGTTGATCCTAAATGTAAAAACTTTGGGGTTTTATAGAATAGATAAGCTTATTTAAGTCAGCTTATGTTGGATACATGGGGAACAAAGTCTTGCCTGGCTCATCATCGAAGAGCCAGATGGACATATTAAAGATGATATTCGTAACAGTTTTGTTCTATCCACTTAAAACCCATCGTTTTAAAGACAATCTGCAACAAACACAAATGGTGAAACCGCCTCTTCCAGGAGACCAACTTGTGGATCTCCAGATTTGCTACAGAACTCTGCATCTGAGAAGGCTTGATGATCTCCTTTAAAATCCTTCTCTCAGTACAAAGATAAATCCACCTCTTACCACCCAGGAGAATATGTATAACAGAAGGACTGTGGTGAAGTGACATCCTCTTATATGAACATAAGAAGAGCAACCAGGTAATTTTGCCTCTACCAATAATATTCATGAAATATCCCCACAGTGAACCAACATCAAACAACGGTCAGAAAAACGCTCCTAAGAAATTATAATTTAACAGACCTAGTGTTCCTTATGACTGTTAACACAGAAATGATGTCTTAAATTAGAATCTTGTTATGCCTTACTGCTCCATGGGCAGGCAAGAGAGGGATGTCCCTTGAGGCCTGCTGTGCATTTGTATCCCTGAAGCTCATAAGCCCATAGCAGCTACCCTCTGATTATTCAAGCTTTGGGCAGCAAGACACACTACTGATATAGGCAGAAGTAGAAGTAGACATTTCATAGATATTTTCAGTAATCAGGCATGAGTTCTGTATAAGTCCTACCTTGGTGTCAAGCAAACTGTGCCTTAAATGGCCTCATTGTTTGAAGATTAAGAATAATGCTTTATGTTAATCAAGAAGCTACCTTAATAGGGATCTCTGAATCCCCCTTCTGTATTCCATGGACAATGCAATGGGGAAGAGAGGGACCTGTTACTCTTCTTATTGTAAAATAATACATTTATCAGTGATAAGCACCGTAGGGAATTAATGAACTAATTTGTATCTTGAGCTTGCAAGCCACTCCACTGCTTTAAACAATATGAAGAATAAGTAAACACATGAAAAACAGCACATAACTGCATGATGTCTGAATGTGCTCCCAAAAGCCTGTAACAAATGCCAGCAATACACTACTATATCAATAATATGACCAGTATAAAATTTAGGACAAGTTAGAAAGCAGCATGGCTTCAGGCAATGATCAGGATGCATTTAATAAACACTCAGATCTCTAGATCTCTTCTGCTACTTACATAATTAAAAAAATATTCATGGGCAGCAGGCAAGTTTTCCCTTTTGGTTTTGTGTACTTTTGTTGTTCAGTACCATATTTTGTATTTCAGGAACAACTCAGGAATATAATAAGTTCAAAGACTCATGAAATATCACATATGCATATGCATTCTCTTGAGTGGTTTCTGATTGATTGCACATTTGTTATGATAAAAAATCTGGCTTGATAAAATTAAAATAGGTAAAGCCTAAGATTACAATTCTATTTCCAAACCTTTCCTTGTTTCAAGTATAGAAATAAAAATGGAAAATAAAAAGTTAAAAGCTCAAACAGTAATTAGAGCGTTAAAGATTGTTGTTATGGTCAATAACAGCTTTCTTCTTAAAGAAAAAAAATTACGGAAACTATTAAAGTTTACTCCCTGAGAAAGAGTTAGTGTATACAAATGACCAGAGCATCACAGAATTTGTCTGTGTTCCAGATGCTACTTCTGCCCGTCCCCCTAGTGGAAAAAAATAATAAACTTAGCATTTTTATAATTTTTAATCACTGTTACTATTTACTTACTACTAATGTGTACTACAAGATGAATATGGCTATTTGCAGCTGGCCAATGTGGAACGTAAAGAAAAAAAATCACTTTTAAATTTGCAAATCTGAATCACACGTTTGAAGAAACCCCAACTGAATGACTGAAAATGTAAACAATTTTTTTATGAGTAGTCAGAAGAAAATGTGCTGTCATGAAAAATAGAATGCTTCCTGAAATATGTGTTTATTCAGGAAAATGCTTTAAAAAAAACATGGTAGGAGGCTGTGCTTCAATAACTGGAAGACAACTCCATCTTCTGTGAGTTATATTGAAGAAGATGAAGATGCAAACAGCCAAAAAGATCCAGAGCCACATACAAGGTGTTTCTGAAAGAGCTTTATTTTTTCTTGTCATCCTAGTATTACTGTGCATTCATGCTACTAAGACTAAGGTCTCCCTTAGCAACTCTTGCCTTGTCATAAAGCGCTTCTCAAGGAAAAGAGACTCAACATAAAGCAAGACGGAAGATAGAGGCTGATGCAGGAGATAGAATGAGTTGGCATTTAAGTGCATTGGGTTTAATGTTACAAATATAAAGGTGAAAACCATGGTAATACTGAGGGGCCAAGGCCAACTGCAACATTATTTTAGATTGACTGCGCAGGGAAGGTGTAGAAACCAAGCATTTTTCAGTCACTAAGGTGACTGGCAAAAGTGTCTGTGCTGGTGATTCTAGCTGGTAATGAGAGAAAAAGAGAGTGAAACTGAAGGTAATGTTCAGGTATTGAGCTGAGAAGATGGGAATGATGATGAAGCTGTCATCAGAGAAAGGGAGAAAGAAGAAAAGCTGAGAGAGAGGTCATCTATATGCTTACTTACCAGATTTAATGATGATTAGATATCCACTAAGAACTATTAAATAGACAGACAGAGAGGGCTTGACAGAGGACAAGAGATCAGTAAGGAGGCAAACAGATGTGAAAATCCTTAGCAGGGAATTGATAAAAACATTCTCTCAAAATTACACTGCTTGGGGAGATGAAGAGCAGAAGTACAATGACTGCTTCCCAGAAGTAGTAAATTCAAGCAAAGGAGAGATGGCCATTGTCTTACCTCTAGGGAAATGACAACTAAATCCTATCATTCAGAAATCTAGAAAGATGTGAACTAAGTTATGCAGGATATTGAAAGGTGATATAAGAAGTGAATTCTCAGGCATGGGAATAGAAGATTTGATGTATAAAGGCCAGACACAGAGGAAAAAAAATAAAGCATGTGAATATGTTTCTAATCAGAGCTTTTTGTCGCAGACTAGAAGCAGATCTCTATTATATTCTATTAGTGAACAGTTTTTTTAGTCATACAAAATGGCATCTTGAAGAATTTTCAGATACCACTATAAGCAAACTAAAACAGAGAGAACTGTAAATTACTCTGGTATAGATCCTCAGAGAATTAATAATAAGGAAGTGGCTAGAGAATCCTAAAAAGTAGGGCTTGATCAAAAGCCATACCCTGCAAAACAATTAGGTATGGAGGAAATGCTTGCAGGTGGCCCTCATTTTTGCAGCAATTCACCAGGCATATACCAATTTCTCCATGTGCCTTCCCAGAAGCGTTCCAATCAGCCCATCTCAGTACTTTCTTTAAACTTCAGCTCCATTAAGACTGAGAAGCCAGACAGAGCAGCAGGGAAGATCCTCAAAAGCTCAAGCCCGTAGCTATGTTTCCTGACCAGACTGCTTGTGTCATCTAATGCATCTGCAGTTGCTTTCTTTCTTGAAACCTGGCCAAGTCAGAGAAATTATTGCTGGTGTCTAACACTGCCTGTTAGACTACTGATCTCGTGTTTTGAGCACTTGAATTAGGAAGATCTGAGTGCAACTGGGTCCCCCTCTTCAGAGGGGATCCCCATCTGAAGGAATTATAAACCATAACTTCCTCCCTTGGATGAGAATATTCATTAGGATTCAAGGCTATCACTGCCAAAACCTGAGCTATTTAGGAAGAAAGGAGGAGCAAACCCATGTTTAAATACTCATTGCAGAACAGGCACAATGCATAAGCCAAGGGTTCAGAAGAAAGATAGGTTTGATTAATTCATCCCAGAAAACTGAGAGATGTCTCAAATTAGTGCTTTATGAAATTATTGACTCCACTAACAGCAGACAGCAAGAATTTAGTCTCACAAACTTAGTATTTCCTGGTCAGCATCAAATATATCTTCCATATATATGGAAGCAGATATCTTCCATTCTGAGTTTTGTATTCCACCTGGAGACCAAGTCGTCATAAGCCAGTGCACCCCCATCACACACACACCTCTACAGCTTTAGCTGCCCATGCTCAAAATTAGCTCTGATAACAGGTCAGACTACTGTGAAAAGGACTGTGAGAAGTGGGGCTCCATATCTGTTCACTCAGGAGCTACTCTTAAGCTGAATCAGCTGTGACTGTGCATGGCCATGTATTTTTGTTGTCTGAACCTTGACCTGCAGATTTGGTGTGAAAGTCAAGCAACCTTGGACCTGCCTTTTTCGCTATGGGCTTGCCTGGAAACCACTGGACTGTTAGCTGAATACAACCACTGGACCGGATCCTGACCCTGACACTATGACTTGACTTCCTGGCTTGATGTCAGATATGCCTTATTACTGTGGACTTGCCTGGTGATCTGGAATATTAGCTGGGCCTGGATACCATCACAGACCTCCTCTGCTTTTCTTGTTTGGGTGTTGTGGGACCTTGCCTTAGCCAGAGAGGCCACCGTACACGCCCTGCCATCTTCTGGAGCAGCCCACTCTTGCTTCTCCCTGAACCCAGCATCTGATAAGCAGGTGCTGCAACATCAACCCAGTAAACACCTTCAAGACAGGCTTGAGCAGAGTCATACAGAAAATCTAAAACAGAACTGTTACAGAAACACAGGTCTCCTGTGTCTCAGTTTCATGTTCAAGCCATGACTCTAACCTTCCTCACAGGAATTCATAACTAGGTCTTTGCTTTCTGGAGGCATGTCTAATTCAACTTGAATGTTCTCCATGGAGGAGATAAAGTGGATAAAGATTTGCTTAAGGGATTGTAAAAAGTTGTCGTGGGGCACTGTGAAATCTAATTGTCAGGATAATGCATACATGCTTTATTTAGATTGTTTACATCATGTATGGCACAACAAAAACTCAGTACCTCAGTGGGACATATAGACACTATCCAATATAACTACTAAGTAATACTAATTAGACTGAGTTTGATTTACTTGTTCACATTGTTGAATTCTAAATTAACTTTAATAACTCAGGAGAAATATCTCAGAGTTATTATGGCCATTTCAATAAAACAACTGCACAATGAGGAGATGCTTTAAAAAAATCTAACTAGAAAATTTGGCCTATAAAGAATGACAGAGCTTGGTTATTCTGAGCTGTTATAATGCAATCACATGAATCATGATGGCATGCGGACCTTGTGCTCAGCTCTTGTTATCCAATTCTGGTCATCCCATCTCCAGCATCCCCTGCTTCTTCCCTCCCACTCCCCCTAAACAAGAAGCTTTTTGTGTTTATTGAAGTTGTGGGAGGAGGAATCAAAAAGATCCAAGCAGCTAAGAAAGGAATGAAAACCAACAGTCAACTAGTCCACTAAGAAAAATGTTATACACCATTACTGTTTCCCTTGTCTGAATTCAGGTGCCTTACACGTCCATTAATTTTAAGTGCAGTTGGCAGAGAAAGACAGAGATGCCTAATGAGGGTTGCTTGGGTTGCCTTCTCAGGGTTTTAAAAAATAATCTGAATTTTACGTATACTGCATAGTGCGCTCGAACTGCATTTTAGTAATACTGGATTAACCCTTGCCTGTGACAGAGGACATAAAATGCAGGCACGCTATTCCTGAGATCAGTGCCAAAGCTAATAGAATCTCGTCAAAATATTTAACTCAAGATATAACATAGCATTATACCTGTAGCAGACAGGTTTCTAATTCTTAAAAAGTCTATTTGGATTCAGACTGACTTTTCAGATGCCCTTACAGTGCCTTCAGTTTTGCTTTACATGCAGTAAAGAACTACTACTTTGGACAGCTAATCTGTAGAAACTACCGTGAATAAGAAAACATCTCTGTTTTTCCTGAGGCATGACAGATTCCATCAAAAGGAGCCATCATCATGCCTGGCTCTGCAACATTTGCATTACTAACATATACACCTGACATGACTCTGCTGTGTCTTTGGCCCTACATCCTATCTGCAACCTATTTTCTGCTACAGTTATTCCAATACAAATTTTGGGTTTATTGCTATTGTTATTTCTTTAATTTCTTGTGCTGTTCATTGAGGTAAGTTTATGAAATATATATTCAGAATAGGAGTCCCCCAAACTGAAACTATACTGGTTTGGCTAACTATCCCTTATTTTCTGGAAATATTGCTTGTAGGTAGAAGCTCTATAAAGTTAAAATTCAATTCTACAATGTGCGATACTCCAGAAAACACAATTATATCTGTGATATAAAGCAGAAAGGAAGAGTTTACTCCAGACTGTTTGCTCATGTTATTTCATAAAAAATCATGGTGAATTCTTTTTAAATGGAATATCATGAACATGAAATATGGAAATAAGAAGCAGAGATAGAATTTTTGTTTTCTACTGAACTATAGTTTTCGGAACCCAACAATACAACATAATTGCTTCAATTAGTTTCCCGTACCTGAAAGCACTAACACAGAGTGACTGAATTTCTGTGCCAGAGAAGCTATTAATTTACTGAAAAATACTGCAAGTCCTGTTCAAAAATAATCTATACTTTCAGTCTTGCAAAAATCATTCAGCATCAAGTATTCTACACCTGAGTCCCGTTTTGCTATTACTGCTGTGCCATATTTGGGAAAACTGTCTTTATCTCCACAGTCAGATCTAGGAGATAGATAGCCAGAAAAAAATATTTCTTGCCTTCCAATAGTATTTGACCACTTACAAATTATAATCCACAGTCAAGGTGGCTTTCCTGGTATAAATAATTCCCTGGAGAACTGGACAATCGGAAAATGCCATTTTATATTATATTATCGTTTTTCCCCACCATATCCTGATTATAGCATTGTTACTTAACAAGCAGTATTTTCCAGGATGCTGGAAAGAAAATTCTATTTTTTTCCCTTTAGTTGTTTTCCCCTCTCTGTGTAGTTTTTATAGTGCCATTTCTTTTATAGAATATTTTTGATGTACTAAATGGGCTTTCTGTCCCTAATCCCAAAACATCTAAATGGTGCTTTATTGGAAACCAAACTAACTGCACTCTGGTGGCAAAAATTCATAACAAAATTTCTGAACTGAAGGAAAGAAGAACAAAGTTAAGGGTCAGTGTAAGGATGCTCAGTTATTTGATAATATTTCAAAGCAGGAAGTTTTTTGCAGAAGCACAGATGTGGACAGCATGATCTGGACCTATCTTGATATGAACTGTGGCTATTAATTATATCTTGATGATTTAAACATCAATAGTTTAAACTCATGTTGAGTTCTACAGTTACACTATGTTTATTGCAAAGGGACATTTGAATGGTAATGAAGCATTTTCAAAAGGTGCTCAAAGTCATCATTCAGCAAATGAGACTTCCAGTGCATGTGCTGAAACAACATCCTGGTTGCACTGCTTGGAGCAAGAAATTAATTGGATATAAAAGATTTTTTTTTTCCCCAAAACTTACACCAACATTCACATAAACATTAAAAATGGAACAGATGAGAATTTAGTATAAGCAATACAAAAAGTAAAATCAGTTAAATGAAACAGTTAATTTAATCACATTAATAGGAATAAGTAAACTTTATTATTCACACAGGTATATAAGATTGGAAATTATATACAAGATAGGAGAAGACAGGGATGGAAGCCCTTAAACAAAACCTGCAAGTATGTTTTAATAAGTAATTCCTTGGGCTTTTTAATAATGACCTACTATATTTAGGTTATGTTTATGGAATTTTTATATTTTGCCTTCTTTCCTTTTTAGTTCTTCCCGTCACAGATTAAACAGGCCCAAATGATTAAACTGAAAACAAAGAAACCTCACTGGCACAGTAACTTGACCTTGCTTTTCTTGCTTTCCTAAGAAAACCCTGTCCATCAACTCCAGAAACATTTTCTCCTTTAGTCCAAACCTCAATATACTATAGACTTGGTCTGAATGAAAAGAATCTTACCCATTTTGATAGTTCTACTAAATGAAACTACTTCAACATGAAAGATTAAGATGACAATATAAACACTGAGTCCTAATGTTTTATACCACCAAGAGGTTCAAATCCTGTGAAGAAACAAAATAGTGTTTTGGCAATTTAGCAATTCTTAGCTTGTCAGACAGCCTGTGATAACTGTCCACCACAGCTGGGAGGTAAGATAACTTTATTTAAGCTGTTTCAATGGAAGGCTTGGCTTTATTCCAGTGAAGCACTAAATCAAAAAAAAAAATCTTAAGAAGAAGAAAAATAAAAAATTGCAGGTTGAACAATCCCATTTCATGCCCAGCTATAACTAGGAGAGACTTTAAACATTGCTAAAACCAGTGGCAGTGCAAATTAATGTAAGCATAAAGAATGCTCACGAGTGACGTTATGCTCACATGAGTGACAGGTAATAATTTGGATCCAGCAGCTGGTGCTATCAATAGAAATTATATCCATAGGACAAAAAAAATCCATAAAAAGTACATGTGTGACTCACTAGACAGAGACTCCCTCAAACCGTACATTAAAAAGCTCATGAACAAATATGCTGTTAGATAATTTAAAGATTAACAAAATTATGAACATATGAAAATAATCTAACAAATTCCTACAAGAAAGAAAAATGGCCAAATTCCTACACACTTACTTGCCTCCTTATTTTCCAAGCTTTAAAAGAAAATTCCTAAATGCTTGCTTCAAGTACATTCAAAGAGCAAACACATATATTCAGCAAAATCCCTCTAATATCTTGTCAAATAAAATGATAGAGTATAAACATAAACACTTCAAACTCCTCTGAGCTCTGCTGTTGAATACCGTTTTGAAGTAGATGAACTAGTGCCATATTTGAATGTCTTACCCTATTGATGTGCAGCCTCTATCATTTCAGTTTATGAGAAGTTTGGATATCTATAATTTTAACTTCTGAAAATTATTTCTAAGTACAACCAGAAATGTAAAATAGATGATGCGGTATAAAATTACCAGCCATGTTTTCCAGTAGTGGAACTATTCATCCAAGAAACAGGTATAAGTTCAATTTGGCAAAGTTAAATGACAGTCATTTTGCAGAAATTAACTTTTCTTTGTGCATTGTTGACTGTGAATGGAGACCATTATTTTTCATTGCCTAGATAGTGATGCAATTTGCAAAGCTAAATGAGCATTAAAAACATTCATTCTATGCTTCTGCAATGAACAATCTAAAATACCTAATGGCAAAAAGACACATTCCCTTTAATCTTTATGAACATATTGTACCCTCTTGAGCTAAAAATGAGAAAGAAGGGGATAAGCTTGCTGTATTTTTGATAAATGTTTCCCTCAGAAATGGGAGAAGTCTTGTATGTGTAGATGCAGCAGCCTGCCTGACTGCCAATCCCTGAAGATCCAAGCATCCTGATGACTGTTCCACAGTTTCTTCCCTTTGGGCAGGTCAGTCTATTTTCATTCTTCTGCTTTATTGGAGATGAGATTTTGGTGCCAATAGAGGGAGGAAATATGTTTCACCAAAGGGCACCATTTATACACATATGAATAGTTTTCCAAGTATTTGCCTTTGAGATCAGTTCACATTCTAGCTATCCTGCTCTACAACAGGACGAGAGACAGGATTTACTGGACAAGTTACTATACTAATACACTATTTTCCCATAGATTTACTTTAAATCTACCTCCTTCCAAGACACTTGACTACTGAGTAATGGAAGATAGTAAGAGGCCATAAGATTTTAATAACAATGTATTACCAAAAAAGCATGTGACTAACACTGCTAACTGTTAACTAATGTAACTGGCACTAAAAGTGGAAGACCTTATAAGTTAAAAAAATATTTATCCACAAAATAACAGTCATTAAAGAACAGCATAAGCTTTGAACCACAGATTATAGAAAAAGTCATTCATGTAAATAAGATCGAATATGTTTTCTAGAAGACCATTTCCCAAACTATATTCTTAAAAGATTTACAGAAGAATGCTGCCTATTGCTGATTACATGTCTCCATATATGTGGAGAGTGTCTGTTAAAAGAAAAAAAAAGAAAACCAGCCACAACAATATCAAGCTATTTGGCACCACTGTAGGGGAATTTAAGCATTTCTGCTCCTTGCATCCAGTACCATTCAAACACTGCAGGCCACAGAGCTGTGCCACATATTTTGAGTGAGGAAAAGTTTTTCTTCCCACTGTAAATGATACTTAGAGAAAAAAAAAAAAAGAAATTAAAAAAAAAATCTTTTACAGAGTTCCTCCTGAAATTTTCCAAGGTGGGAAACAGCTATATTCATTCATAGTAGAATGATCCTCTGATTTATATCACAAACCTTATCAAAGATCCTCTATCTCACTCTTGACCCAGAGGAGCAAATATAATTATTTTTTTTTTATTTGGGAGGTCTGTTTGGGTTTTTTTTGTTTGTTTGTTTGTTTGGTTGGTTTTCCTGAAAAGAAGTCAGAAAATAACATCAAACTTTGGCAGCTGGTATGCCACATCCTGAGCTTGGTATAAACCATGCTACCTCCATATTCAAAATGGAGCTCATTTTTGGGTGATAGACCTCTCTCTGACACACTGCAAGTAACATGCAGAGTTAATAGTTGTCTCTTAAGTCTTTTTAAGTAATATTGTCTACTGACTCCAGAGTGTCAGATAGGTAATCAGTCTACTTCCACTGACTTTTGCTAGTTTTTACCAGATGAAGTAAGATAAAATAGACATATTTTGTGGGTTCTTGGGGAGAGCATCTGTCATTCATTTTAGTGGCCAGCTCAGCCCAAACCACAACACCTTCTTTCATCTTCAGTAGTGAGTGAGTAACAAAACCCTGTAGAATTCACTAAATCTGAGAGTGAACTGCTATTCACATTACTTAGCTGACCAGCTCTAGCTTATGTACCACCAGATGATGGCTGGACGCTCTTGTGGTGACTGCCTTACAGGGACACAAAATCCCAGAATAAGTCATCAGCCTGTGCAGAATTGTGTTATCAGACTGTGACATTCCAGTCCCTCCCCTGCTTAAGGGGAGGACTGTATTGTCTTGAATAACTTGACAGTATACTTCACTGGATATGATTGCTTCCTCTTGGCACTACCTTAATATGAAATGATTAAACGCTCTTGGGTGTGCATTTACTCTATTATCTCAAAGCTACAAACACAGACTCTTAACTTCTGTCCCCTTAAGCCTCATTCTACTCGGAAATTGTTGGGAGTCACCTAAAGATGCAGCTGTCCGAGGCAAAGGAGCAAATAAAGGCAGATATTTAATTTCTTAGGGCAACTCTTAAGTGCACCTGTAAAAAATGGCCTGTCATAAACCAGATGATTCTTTTAGAAAACACCAGCTTTCAATTGCTCATATAAAAAGGGAGCTATAAACAGAATGATTCAGAAAAGAGTTTACAGAGGTAGAAATTTAGGAATGATACAAGAATCTAAGATACATATACTTAAATGCTGTGAAAATTATTTCCACAAATGGGCTGCTGACACTGCTTTCTGTTTCAGTTGGAGGCATTTTTTTAAATTAGACTGAAGCCTCGATGTCTGCATGATTTATAGTTTCCGTTTCTTTAGAAGCTTTTACTCCACTGTATCTTACTTAATATAAGGTAACAAAGGGAAACACCTTGTATTATTTCAGTTTCCTATAGCGCCCATTGAAAAATACCGAATGGTTAATTTATTTAGCTTTACCTTTAAGGATAATTAATAAATTGCATTGACAAAACTAACTACTGAATTATGACTAGTGCTTAGAATTCAGTTAGATTTTTATCCAAATTTGTGAAGATTGTTTGATAAACATTCGTACAGACATTTCCTTGATATCAGTAATTTTTAACCTTAGGTAACTGAGAGCCATATTTCCTCAGGACAACTGAGTACACAGTTTTAGAAAAGAGAGAGAAAAAAATCTACTCTTTTATGCACTGTTCATAGCTAAGTTTCCAGGGAACGTGAATCATTTAATAAGCTTATTTGACATTGAGAAAGAAGTATGAGCTCTCGATCATTTACTTCAGGCATTAAGTCAGATGCTGCAATGAGCTAGACTTAAAGTGTGCGGGAAGCTTTTCCCTTTTAATCAGTGGAGAAAGCTTGAGTCTTCTGAAAGCGAACATATTGATCTGATCAAGGAATTGCTGAGACTGCAACAAAGGAAATGATATGAATATATATGGAGCAGAAGTATATAAGGCTATTAAAACCCCAAACAATTAACCTTTCTCTGTAGTTTTCCTATACTTTTATCTATTTTTCTCTGAATACTGTCTCTTCTGGTAGACTTTAGCCACCAGAAGTTTGTTACATATGGTTTGAGCGAACGGAGACTAGGGAAACAGGAAAGTGGCACAGGCTGTGTATAAATCTTGGGAGTTGAAGCATTTTTTGAGGAGTGAAGAAAGAAATGTGACAGATGCCCACTTTCACATAACAGAGCATCTGCTCATCTGACAGTGTACAGGTTTGGGGCAGGAAAGACTGGTGGGCTACAGCTGAGTGTGAAACAAAGAGGATTAGGACTAGAAGCCAAAGTCATGAATGAAAAGAACAGGGGGCAGAAGGCAGAAGTTATAACTGCTCTGCCCACACCACTCGCTATCCAAGAACAGGGTGTGACCAGCTGTGCATCACAGTGCAATGAGAAAAGCATTAATTATGCCTACCAGGACTGGTTTCCCACCTGGACTGTCCCCTGAACCATGCCTTGACATTGTTTGGGCAGGTGCCAGGAAGTAAACAGTATGAAAAACTGTGGGACAGTTCTCAAGACTGCATTTAGTGCTTTTTGATTCGTGTTTATAGACACAGTCATAAAAGCCAGATCCTAGCCTGAAAAGGAAAGATGATAGGCACTCACTCTTTTAGGCTGTTTTGAGAAGAAATGGGATATTAGACAATGGAAACGGGAAAATTCTATATAGAAAAATCACGTAATAAAATATAAGAAAATATTGTTAGCTAAATATTGCTTACTTTGGTGTGTATTTTACTAGATAGTCAAAAGCTAGGTAGGAATCTGAAGAGAATATAAAAACTCCACAAATTAAAGGGGACTTGTTTTTTTTATATCCATTAGGAACGCATTTCATTGCAAAACAATGCAAGTTTCACTTTATTTTTGCGTTGTGAAAATTTATGCTTGACAAAACCAAACATAATTATATTAATCATTACAGAGATAATGTCCTGGTTTGAGGTAAAACAGGAACAATTTTGTTCAGTAACTTTACTTTCTAGCTTCTTCAAAGAGAGGCAGGAGAGAGCATCTGTTGTTCTGCCCAGTGGCTGGTCTGCCTAAACCATGACAGATACTTACACATGAATTATGACACACTACAAGGAATGATTCCTGTTCACCTTCTTAAAAATAAGATGTGTAATCCACACAGTGGTTCCTTAAAGGCTTTACCCTTAAATTTCGCTTTGTGAAAACGGGTTATTCTGGAATAACTTGGTGGAAACAAGAGAGAGAGCTGAATAGCTGTTTTGGGCCATTCTATGGAATTTGCATTTTCATTTGCCTGACAGGTCCAATTTTCTTTCCCTTCCCTTCTAGCAGGGGGAAAAGGGTTTTAGGGCAGAAGTTGGTGGGGCTCATTGACAGGGCTTTAAACTAGATTTGAAGGGGGGTGGGGACAGAGCTGGGCTTGCTAGGAAAAAGCCTGAAAGCAGCATGCTGGCACTAGATTTGAAAAGTGAAGGGGGTGTAACCGGGCTCCTTAGGAGTAAGTCTGGGGGTGGTGCAGTTATGGCTTCCTCCTATAAAAAGGAGAAGGGACCAATAGCCCAGCTGAAGTGCTTATACACTAATGCACGTAGCATGGGCAACAAACAGGAGGAACTGGAAGCTATTGTGCAGCAGGATAACTATGATGTAGTCGCCATCACAGAAACGTGGTGGGATGACTCACATGGCTGGAGTGCTGCCATGGATGGCTATAGGCTCTTCAGGAAGGACAGGCAAGCAAGGTGAGGCAGTGGGGTGGCCCTGTACGTCAGGGAGTGTTATGAATGTCTTGAACTGAATGATGGAGGCAATAGGGTTGACTGTTTATGGGTAAGAATCAGGGGGAGGGCCAACAAGGCAGATATCGTACTAGGAGTCTGTTATAGACCGCCCAACCAGGACGAGGAGGCAGATGAAATATTCTACAAACGGCTGTGAGAAGTGTCGAGATCGCGAGCTCTTGTCCTCGTGGGGGACTTCAACTTGCTGGATATCAGCTGGGAATACAATACATCGGGGAGAGAGCAGTCTAGAAGGTTCCTGGAGTGTGTTGAGGATA
>VZSZ01003998.1:4661-23986 GCA_013398815.1 Ibidorhyncha struthersii
TTTTTCTTTTTCTTTTTTCTTTTTCTTTTTTCTTTTTCTTTCTTTTTCTTTTTTTTTCAAAAACTGAATCAAGCTGTATTGCCTGAGAATAAAGACAAGCTGCTGACATCAAGTTCAAAACAAGTGCATCCGTGCCTGCCACAATTTTGATGCTCCATAGCACTGACTCACTTCTTTCTACAATCTAAAATAAGTATATCAATCTTCAGTGAAAAAGTATATATGCATTTCAGGTCTGAAATAAAAAACAACCTTTTTTTTAATGGAGGAAATAATACAAAAAGAAATCTCGGATGGTTTAACATTGCAAATGTTTTTTCTGCTCAGGTGGGACATGATTTGCCTTCCCTTGTTCTTGTTTCGTGTGCTCTACGTTTATCACAGCTGGCTGCGTCGAAGTGTTAGAGCAGTTCCAAGGTTTACATGCTGCGCTTGAGCTCTCCTTTCTCAAAAATAGTCCTGGCATTGCTTCCAAGAAAGAGATTTGGCCCATAAATTGCAGAGAGCTTTGGAGTCTCTTCAGAACATCAGCACTGTAGACTCGTAAAAAAAATATATGATCTCTCCTGTCTAATATTTTATTTATTCTAAAGGCCATCATGTGTTTTTTCCTGTACTCTGGACGAAGATTTAATTCAGCACATATATGCAAATTTTAATATATCCCAAGGCTAATTATATATCATTGTCATTGATGCTGCTGCCTCCATAACTCATCAGCTGGCTGTTCGAGTCCCAAGGTGGAGGTCAGTAACTCATCTGTGCAGGCAGTGCCGTCTTTAGCTCTCCACCGACCCGGCCCTCTGACGCTCTGCGTGTCCTTTCAAGTGATCTAATGCACCGGGTTTTCTAACACATCAATTTATTCTGTAACTCTTTGTTAGCACTGGCTTTCTGTGGCAATTTATCTTAGTTGCTGCTCTCCTGTCTCCTTCCCCGTAGCGATTCCAGCTTCCCAGTGCAGCTGTTAGTGATTACAGCCTGGTAATTGGTTTTTGTACCATTAAATCAGCCTTCAGCTCCCAGCGCGATGGCCCTTTGGCTATTCTATTTGGCATGTTTTAGTTTGAAAGGGTATGATTTTCTTTGGAGCTTTCTAACAAAGCTTCCAGCACCCCAAATTCCTGGATGACCCAGGAGCTGCCTTCACTTGTGTTTTTAAGTCCAAAGGGAACCCCATTAACTAACTTGCTTCGTTACAATGGACTTTAAACTCATCTCTATCCTAACACATCATCAAACAGCTCCCAACCTGAGGAAATGCTCTGGAAGAGGAAAAAATGGACAAGGTGTTTACGACACTGAGATCCCTTTCTCTGTCGTCCCCGAAGAGTTGTGTTTGTCTCCCTCTATGGAAAGAGTCACCTGCCCCTGGCAGATGGTCAATGGGAAAACCACCTTGAGGACTTCCAGGATTGCTCCTCCACTCCAGAGCGAGGGGCACGATTTTTTCCGATGAATCCTGCAATGCTGAGATTGTACATTTCTCGCCTTTGCGTGCGCCAGGGGGACACACTGTGCCACGAGGGCACGGGGTTTCTGAGGGTTGTGTGCGAAAAGAGAAGAGAAACCAAAACCTTTGTGTTTTGCAGTTCCCACAGTCAGTTTTACTTAGTAGCTGCCTGTGAGGACTGAGAGATTTTTAAACTGATACCAAGTGGTGTTACAGACATATTCAAACCAAAATAAAAAACCAAACCAAACCAAAATAAAAATTCAGCAAAAATATTTCCAGTATGTTCCAGCTGTAATCTAGCTATCTAGCCAAAAGTCGTTGCTGGCTGCTCTTGGCTTGTAGCAACTTTTTTGAGTCTCTGCCTTACAGCTTATGGAGATTTTCCATTAAACGAGGATTTACTCATTATTTTAGCTTTAATGGAGAACTCCAGTGGCAGTGGGACCCAAGGGGCAGATGCCGCGCCGGGGAACGCGGCACTGCTGGAGTGACCAGCACCGGCATGGCGGGGCTGACGCGAGCAGCCCGTACCCACCAGCTCCCTGGGCTTTAGGGTCATTGCCTGGGACATGGGGACGAACATTGGCCCAACAGGAGGGGGGAAAACAATCGCAGCCTTTTCTCGTTGGCAATCAAGGAGAGGTTTGGGGGTGGCAGTCAGCAGAGGGAGGCATGAGCTCACAGATTCAGTGTGAGCCTCAGCCCGTGGCACCCCTCCGAGCTGGGAAATGCAGGCAGCAGGCTTTAAACGGGACTGCAAAACTATTTCATTTCACTTTTTTCCACCTTTACACTTAGCTCCTGGAGAGCAGATGAGAGCTTGAACAAATGAAGAAGCTGAAACATTCAGAGTTGGGGATGTTTTGTCCAAATTATTCATTATAACCTTCACCCTCCTTTGGGTTTTCATAGAATCACAGGATGGTTTAGGTTGGAAAGGACCTTAAAGATCATCTAGTTCCACCCCTCCCCTCCCCACAGCCAGGGATGCCTTCCACGAATCCAGATAAGTTTCCAGCAGTTTGAGTTTCACAAGGACCGGGGAGTCTCCCTCTGTGATGTTATTTAATCTATCACACAAACTATCCCATCTGCTCCTTCATGCCCCAAAATCTCAGCTGAAAGTCACAGCTTTTGATAGACAATTTAGAGAGAAAAAAAAAAGATTTTGTTGTTGTTGTTGTTGAGAAAAAATATCTTCAAAAAGATAAATGTTTCTTCAATATATATATATATGCAAATTTCCCTTCCCAGCCTCTGGTATGTGTACAAGCAATTTAGCCACATCCAGCTCTTCTTTCAGGTTGGTGGCAGACTTTAAGTGGGGCAGCACCTGTGGGGCTGCTTTAAACCACCCCTTTGAAGAGCAGGGGGAAGGCGCTCGAACTGACAGCGGTCGTTGTGTTTGGAGCCTGTGCACCCACCGAACGGCGAAACCAGCCCTCTTGTCTGCTGCGTTTGCAAATTAGACAACATCACTTGTCAGCCCAGGGAGGGTGGCAATAACATCACAGGGAAATCTGGATTGTTACTGTATTTTCAAGAGGAAAAAAATGCTGCTTTTAATAAATCACAAAAGGACATAGAACAACAGTACCACCTCCCGATTTTGCAGGTTTTCTATCTTGTCAGTTAAGCTTTCCACAGCAGGATGAACTGAAAAGAAAAATCTTCCCCTCCTTGTCCTTCTTCATTATGTGCATATCACAAAATGTATCACAGAATGACAGGGGCTGGAAGGGACCTCTGGAGATCATCTAGTCCAACCCCCCTGCCAGAGCAGGGTCACCTACAGCAGGTTGCACAGGACGGCGTCCAGGCGGGTTTTGAAGGTCTCCAGTGTGGGAGACTCCACCACCTCTCTGGGCATCCTGTGCCAGTGCTCTGCCACCCTCAAAGGAAAGAAGTTTTTCTTCATGTTTAGATGAAAGTTCCTATGTTCAAATTTGTGCCCATTACCTCTTGTTCTATCACTGGGCACCACTGGAAGAAGACTGTTCCCATCTACCTGGCACTCTCCCTTTAAGTATTTATAAGCATTGATAAGATCCCGCCTCAGTCTTGTTTAGACTAAAAAGACCCAAGTCCCTCAGCCTTTCCTCATAAGAAAGATGCTCCAATCCCCTAATCATCTTTGTAGCCCTTTGCTGGACCCTCTCCAGCAGTTCCCTGTCCTTGAACCGGGGAGCCCAGAACTGGACACAATACTCCAGATGCGGCCTCACCAGGGCAGAGTAGAGGGGGAGGATGACCTCCCTCGGCCTGCTGGCCACAGATTTCCTGAAGCACCCCAGGATGCCATTGGCTTTCTTGGCCGCCAGGGCACATTGCTGGCTCATGGTCATCCTGTTGTCCACCAGGACTCCCAGGTCCCTTTCCGCAGAGCTGCTCTCCAGCAGGTCAGCCCCTAACCTGTACTGGTGCATGGGGTTATGGATATGGTCCCCTTGGCACTGCCACATCCTTGAGATGTGGAATTTTGTGATGTTCTCGGTGGAGAGGTGAGATGAAAGACTTTCCTTGCCCGCAGCAAGCACGCTTCACTGTGCAAGGAGAAGTCATCCCACCAGCAGGGAGGGTCTGCAGGACTTCTGCATCTTCCCAAGTCACCTCAAGGCCACCTGGCAGCCAAGCACATCCAGGAGGAGAATGTTTCCCTCCCCAAAATCTGTGTCCCTGAAGCACATGCTCCATTAAACAGTGGTTAGCCACAGGGTGACCAAAACACCTGCCTGAAATCCAGACTGCTGCCTCCTGTGCTGAAATGTTTCCAGCTGGCACTGCCAGCAGCCACAGGCTTTTTCCTCTCCGTGGGCTGTGCAATTCAAAACCTGCTGCAGCTACAGCCTCTGAATTGAAAAACAAGTAATTTAAATCCTATTTGCATGGGGAAGCTGTGATCTTACTAAAAGTTTACAGATTTCACAGAGTCTGAGGGTGGAGGGCTCCATCCCATGTGAGAAGGGTGAACCTCTCACATGGAGGTCTCGCCCAGCACCAGTCACTGCTTTTATTTAGGTGACTCTGGGCTAAGACTGACGATAGCCGTTAGAAACTGTGTTAGTTCTCAGGCAGTAAAATAAAATGCTCCAGAAACAAAACCTCCAAAGTGTCTATTTCTTCATCTTTCCTGTGGCTCATTGCTGGTACTTCAAATCAGCCAAGATGCATCTGATCAGCTGAGCACAGAGAAAAATAATTTCTAACTCCTTGTTCTTTATTGACAGCGTCCCAATGTAACCACTTCATTATTTGGTCCCTGATTAGAGTGTGTTTATCCAGTCTAGTATCGTTCCCTTTTAAGTACTGAATGATGTTGACCCTCCATCAGTCCTCTGACACCTCTCCAGTTTTCCAAAGTTTGTTAAGATCTAAAATTAGTGAATTAGAGAGTCCTGAGCTACTGGTCTTAAGACTGGGAATGTACATGATGCCAGACTTCTGAACTGAAGTGTTTGTATTTAGCAGGTGATGCTTCACGTCCTCCTCGGTTACAGATGGTAAGTTACTTCATCTGGTGTGGAAGCACCCTCCTACTTCGCTCTGATATAGTAAAGCAGGAATTACAAATATTTGGCGAGGGTGTTTTTTCTCTCTGATGGATGCAAATGGTAAAACTGTAAATAACAGGGAAGCTATCCCTGAACTGATTCCCAGTGACATTTTAATGTCTTCTTACTGTCTGCAGCATACTTAAGCTTTTATATTTCTTCTGTTTCTTTTGCCTTGCATTCTCAATAATCTGCTTGCAATATACATACTACCAATGAATATCTCTTCTAAACGCCTCTTCTGAACTCATCCTTCAGACACATAAATCTTTCCTTTCTCTTGAAATATTCCTCTGGTCCGACAAAATATTAATCCAACAACATTTTAAATCAGTCTCAATGTTTGTAGTCGCAAGGGTGGTGACCTTTCTCACTTACTAAGACCAAAGTTGTAAGTGATAGGCTGTCAAAGAGGTATTTCATGTTTTTAATGAGCATCTCCTCAAAACAGTGATCTTTCAGCCCTTGGTACATAGATCTCCTCCCTTTTGAAGAGTCGATGGAGAGGAGCAGAGTCCTCTGGGCTGTGGCTCAAGTTCCTTCTCAGCAAGATGAAGATGGATCCATTGAGGAGGTTAGGACAGGAGTCAGCAGGCTCTACCCACCACAGTTGCAGAACAGGGCTACAAAGCAAGACCTCCGCTGTTTGTAGCTTGAGGACACGAGAGCCATAGAGAAAGGCAGATCTGCAGGACCGCCATGCTCTTTCCTCCAGAAACACCACCCAACACATCTCTGCATTGAGCGTGCCTGGCTCCAGCCCATCTCTCCACGCACAGCATCCTAGCACCTATCTCCTCGCGCCCACAGCCCGCCTGCTGGCTCTTCCCCGCTTGCACCCCGGCATTGGCTCTTCCTCAAAACCATCATGTGTTTGGCACAAACATGTCCCCCAGGGCAGCACAGCACAGCTGATGTCCTCTAGACACCCCGGGCAAACATGAAGAACCTGCCATGCATCCAGTCCACCTGCTTTTTGCCCCACCCCCCCTGCAAAACCAAGCAGCTGCCAGCAGCTTATCCACCCAAGCAGAACACCCTCCCCTTGGCTGAGGCATTGGAGTGCTCCTGCCAAGGCAGGACGCACATCTGCAGTGAGATGCTGAGACCGCGTCCTGCATCCCCATCCAACAAGAACTGAGCTACTGCCAGCAAGGGAGGAGGTTTCTGTGGGTACAAGATCGCTGGCAAAATGCTGATGCATCTGTGTGGTTGATTTCACTACACATGCTCATCCTTCCCTAAACTCATGTGTCCTTTTTCTCTCCCTCCCTCATCCTCATCCTCCTGTTTTTTGGCATTCCCTGCCCTTTATCTCCCCGTCCTTAGAGCTGCCACCTGCCTGGACATCTGCAGCAGCAGCACCACAGAGGTCCTGCTGCGTAGGTGCCTCTACACAGCTTCGTCCTTCACACCGCAGCCAAGCCACCTGCCTTGGGGCGGTTGGCGTGAGGACATGTGAAATGTGAGAGCATCTGGTTCGGTAAGTTATTTGGCGAAGGAGTATTCCATATCACAGAGATAACAAATAACAAGGAAAACACTAAATTAAGCACAGACACACAAATGTTAATGAGCAGGTGAGGGGAGATGGTAACGGAGGCCATCAGGCACTGACCGATGGGCCGTTAAAAGAACTACTCCAGCCTTGGAGAGGGTCAGCCTTGATTTTGTAACTGATAAGAAGTAGGAAACGTGGTTAGGATGAGTATTAAAGGATATTTGAGGGAGCTCGGGGGACTGCATAAAACTGACTATGTTTCGTGTTAGGATGTTTAGGGGAAGGACCGCAGACACAGGAAGGGAAGGATCAGGGTGGAACAAGGATGGGTAGATGGCAAGGAGGGAGGTTGGAGGGGTCAGACCCACGTGAGCAGGTGGTCAGGCGGGACGTTCCCCTGACTGGGCCCTGCCCCTGATCCCTACAGTCTGGCCTGTCTTCTTGTTAAATCCCATTCTTTGATTACCTTTTCTGTGTCATCTCACTGTCTATCCATCCTGTGTGCCAACCCCCGGAGAAGGCGCCATGGGTGACAGGGACCACAGGTCTGGGTGTCAGCACCAGAGGGACGGAGATGTATGTGCTTACCTAAGGAGTGTCAATGCCCGCACGCGCAGCAACCTGCCTGTGTTTACATTTCCTCAGTGAATTTAGTCCCACGTGCACGTAATTTGCTCGCAAACGTCCATGCTGCACTAGCTGGCGAGGAGGAGAAGAGACTCAAGGTCTGAGCCAGGGCTGGGTAAGAGAGCCAGGGCACAGGCATAGGCATTGGAGAGGGTTTTCACGGGCTCCGTGAGCATGGGGTACCTTTTTTGGTGCTGACCTGGCATTCTCCTGACCACAGGCGTTCACCAGTCACCCTCCAAAATGCTGCTTGCGAGTGTGCTGGGCTTCAGACTTGAAGTAAATGCAAAGTCTCAACTGCAATGAGAAAGAAAATGTGTTTTATTAAGTAATTACAACTCAGCAAGAGGTGCTAAGCACAGGTGGGCTACTAAGAAAGCAGTTGTTACTAGTAAGCATCGGTCCAGTGGAACTGGGCTAATAATATGGTCTGCAAAGACCATAAGGGAGCTCCATTCAAGCTGCTTTCAGACAGACTGCACTTGTATCACTCTCAGCAAGTTTGCTGATGACACCAAGCTGTGTGGTGCGGTCGACACGCTGGAGGGGAGGGATGCCATCCAGAGGGACCTGGACAGGCTGGAGAGGTGGGCCTGTGCAAACCTCATGAAGTTCAACAAGGTCCAATGCATAGTCCTGCACATGGGTCGGGGTAATCCCATGCACAAATACAGGCTGGGGGATGAAACGATTGAGAGCAGTCCTGAGGAGAAGGACCTGGGGGTGTTGGTTGATGAGAAGCTCAACACGAGCCGGCAACGTGCGCTCGCAGCCCAGAAAGCCAACAGCATCCCGGGCTGCATCACACGCAGCGTGGCCAGCAGGGCGAGGGAGGGGATTCTGCCCCTCTGCTCCGCTCTGGTGAGACCCCACCTGCAGTACTGCGTCCAGCCCTGGGGTCCCCAACATAAGAAGGACACAGAGCTGTTGGAGAGAGTCCAGAGGAGGCCATGAAGATGATCTGAGGGCTGGAGCACCTCTGCTATGAGGACAGGCTGAGAGAGTTGGGGTTGTTCAGCCTGGAGAAGAGAAGACTCCAAGGAGACCTTACATGGTACCTTGTAGGCCCGGGTATCTGAAGGCAGCCTGCAAGAAAGCTGGTGAGGGGCTTTTTACAAGGCCATGTAGTGATAGGATGAGGGGTAATGGCTTCAACTGGAAGAGGGGAGATTTAAAATAGCTATTAGGAAGAAATTTTTGGTGGTGAGACACCGGTACAGGTTGCTCAGAGAAGCTGTGGCTGCCCCATCCCTGGAGGTGTCCAAGGCCAGGCTGGATGGGACTTTGAGCAACCTGGTCTGGTGGGAGGTGCCCCTGCCCGTGGCAAGGGAGGTGGAACGCGATGATCTTTAAGGACCCTTCCAACATAAACCATTCTACGATTCTATGATTCTATGAATGTGAGGAACAGCAGCATCAACAGCCGTTGAGTTACAAAGTTGTCTTCAATGAGTTTGAATCCAGCCAATCATTTTCAACACCTTGAAACAAAGGAACCGTGTTTGAAAACCAAAAGGTTGAGGTTCAAGTGTCTTCAGAGCTGCAAAGACAACTGTCCACTCAGGTACCTAAGTGAAAATTAAAATGCTTATACGATCTTTCTGTGCGGTACTTTGAGCTACTGTGGCTGTGAAGCAATCAAATAACAGTAGTATAATTTTCAGACAATACTGTTGCATAATGCATTCAAGTAAAGGCTGGAAACATAGAAAACTAGCCTAGAACACGCAAATGCAGCTTTTATTTCCCCAAAGCAACTGGATGAATTCAGAGAGGTTGCACCGTTGCCATTTCACTTGTAGCTGTCAAACACAAAGCCTGAAAAGTAGGTCTTGGAAAAGTTTGTTTTACCTCCTTTTATGAGCTTCAACAGGCACAAAAAGCATTTATTCTCCTCTTGTGCAAAGCCATGAAGTGAATTAGAATTAGCCTAAGTACATCAGGCTCGGGCAGCTGGTACGCATTCCACAGGGAGCCTTGCCATCCTGGAGCCGCTGCAAATGGTCATTGAAAGCATTACAGTATCACCTGATAAGAGGAATTCCAACAGATAAGAAAAGTACCTTGGAAAGTATTTTCACAGAACTGCTTTTTATTAAGACTCAAACCAGCAAAATAGCACATATTTTCATCTCGAGGCAATAAAACGGAGAGATGTGATTTTATCTCTCTGTCTTTAAAGTTACATAAGTTTGGTAAAATAGTTTTTTTAATGATGTTCAGAAAGAAGTTATTTATCTTGATACGAACTGTTGTGTCCCCCTGAAAATGAGGCATTGCTTACTTCTGATACTTTTTCACTACTTAGTGACCTTGAGTTAAGACACAAGTAAGCTAACAGTTCTCAACACGCTTAAAACTGATGTGACAGACATTTCAGTTACAGATTTATCAAGTAAGAGAAAATACCGACATATTAAATTCTCTTGACAGCTTTTTTTGACTGGAAGAGATACATTCAGCGTAACAGTAGTAGAAGAAAACTTGTTAGTACTCAAGTATCAGCTTCATGCTCAACAGGCACAGCTGAATACCAAAGCATCTTCAGGAAGAACTTTGACAGGCTCGAGGAGTGGGCCAATGTGAACGTCATGAAGATCAACAAGGCCAAGTGCAGGGTCCTGCACCTGGGTCGGGGCAATCCCCAGTATCAATACAGGCTGGGGGATGAAGGGATTGAGAGCAGCCATGAGGAGAAGGACTTGGGGGTGTTGGTTGATGAGAAGCTCAACACGAGCCGGCAACGTGCGCTCGCAGCCCAGAAAGCCAACAGCATCCCGGGCTGCATCACACGCAGCGTGGCCAGCAGGGCGAGGGAGGGGATTCTGCCCCTCTGCTCCGCTCTGGTGAGACCCCACCTGCAGTACTGCGTCCAGCCCTGGGGCCCCCAACATAGGAAAGACATGGACCTGTTGGAGAGAGTCCAGAGGAGGCCACAAAGATGATCCAAGGGCTGGAGCACCTCTGCTGTGAGGACAGGCTGAGAGAGTTGGGGTTGTTCAGCCTGGAGAAGAGAAGGCTCTGGGGGACCTTACTGTGGCCTTCCTGTACTTAAAGGGGCTTGTAAGAAAGATGGGGAGAGACTTTTTACAGGGCCTGTAATGACAGGACAAGAGATAATGATTCTGAACTGAAAGAGGGTAGGTTTAGATTGAACACAAGGAAGAAATTCTTTACTCTGTGGGTGGTGAAACACTGGCACAGGTTGCCCAGAGAGGTGGTAGATGCCACATCCCTGGAAACATTCAAGGTCAGGTTGGACAGGGCTTTGAGCAATCTGGTCTAGTGCAAGATATCCCTGCCTGTGGCAGGGAGCTGGACCAGATGATCTTCAAAGGTCCCTTCCAACCCAAACCATTTTATGATCTAAGCAAACATCTTTATACTAGATTAGATTCGTGTTATTTTGTGACCACAGACAAACTTGAACTCAGACAAGAACCCCTGTACCTGTTTCTTTTTAAAGAGAGCAACGCTTTCGGCTTCATAGCTAAGGCCATTACACAGCTATGGTCTTTAAAGAAAGAGTGGTTTTAAGTAACCTTAAGTTTTGCACGAACTGGAGCGAAGTACAGATATGAACTGGATGTCAAAGGACAATTATAACCGACACTGTCACCGGCAGTACAAAACCTGCTTTTTTGCTAATGAAGTGAGCAAACTCCCAAATACAGCATCGGGGCTGACAAAGGCTATGTCTGTAAACTGGTCTCCAGCGCTAATTACAAGGCTTTTCTTTCCTTTTCACCACGTTAGTCTTTTAGATATTACAGTGAGATTCAACCTTTTAGCACACTGACAATGCTGCAAAATGTTAGTAATAAAATCGAGGTAATTCTCTCTCTCAAAGCGAGAAGAATCTGCCAACTCATACAAAACCAGCATTTCAGAAGTGGAACACAAATTCCCATGCTACTTGTTTGAAATGAAAAGAAGCCCCAGCGGGCTGTGTGAAACATAATAGAGGAGAGAAAGGATGCAGCAGTACTGCAGAAACATTGAGGTGTCGTCAGGTAAAATGAGGGAAGCCCAGAATAATCTTTTACATTTGTTTCAATTTTTAAAAGTCTTTCTTGAAAAAAAAGTTAAGCTCTACAACGTTACCTGCAGTTTTAATTCCTGTTCTTGAATACCCAACTATATCTTTTTTATAGACTGAGAAAATGGCTGCACCAAACAATCTTACTTACTCTGTGTGTGCAATAATTTCTGCCAATAAATTTGAGGTGGCTATACAACACATCTGGTTTTGTGATTTTTTTTAAAGGCTCTTTCCATGTCCACTGGAAGATTTCTTTTTTAGGAACCTACGAAGTTAACAAAGTGAGGTCCACTACCTTAAAGTGACAAAATAGATGGATTATCCTGATAGTTGTTCTGTTCCCACTATTTGACAGCAAAGTATGCAAAAAAGTGCATCCAGAGCAATCCAAAAAAAAAAAATCATAACGATAATCTGGAGTGAAATTTACTGCAGCAATGCTTTATTTCTGTTGTTGCAGTAACTCTCTATTTATACGTCATTAAAACCTTCCTGCAACAGAAAACCTTCACAGCTGCTCTCACAGTACCTTTCAGTCATGTCTCTAACAGAGCTTATACAAATTTAAACTAAAAATTTCCAGGTAGTCTAAATAAGGCGACAAGATCATCGTCACCTGTTGCCAATGAGCTCTTTTCCATATTGCACCTCACTACTTCTTTTGACCTGGAGCTATAAGTCCTCTGTTTCACATTTTGGGTTGGCCACCATCTTAGGTTCAAATGAAGAATACCCATAAGACAGATGGTCAAGTGCACACTGCTAATCCACACCTAAAACTTAACATAGACATCCCTTTGCTTTGCACTCTACAGGCAGGAGATATTAATAACATTTTTGTGTAACTACCTTGAACACGCCTACTGGTTTAGATAATAATCTGCTCTACAAGTCAATTATCTAAAGAGTTTTGGAATCTTAAAGTATTTTACTTAAATTCCCTGAGTGAAGACACCTCATGTTTACCAGGTGTCGCAGAGTTGGAGCACACGTATGGACAACTTCTGCAGAGCTGCTGGCACAGCAACATGTTCAAAGCAAATGTTACATATCTACATTTAGAAGAAATTAATTGTGCCCAGCAGAGCCAACTTCTGCCCATTTAGAACAAAGGGTGTCCAAATGACAAGATCAGGTGTAGATGTTGACAATGGTATTTGAAGTTAGATGAGATTAACGCTGCCCAGAAATCCCATGTGCCGTCTGCGTAAGTCACCTAACCATAACTATTACTTGGTATGGGTTTCATGTTCTATCTGCAGTTTTACACTACCTGAAACCACTGTATGTGAATTCACAATCTTTTTTTCCCCTCCATAAAATGTCATATGCTACCAAGTCAATTAATAATTCCTCTTCATGTAATTAATACTTGCACCTGACAAAACCACTTTGGGGATACCTTACCTATTGCTCAGAAAGACATTTTTGTTGTGACTGTTTCTGTCACAATACCTAGTTTTTAAGTCTGCAGCTTAGCACTGGTCCTTGCTACTCAGTTGTTGGGTGTCCTTAATGAAATTCTCTGCTTGCTGTTCTTTGAGGGAACTTTAGCCTTTTGGCCTTACTTTGGCTCTTTGTAGTCTCGTAACCCTTAGCTACACCGAGAGACCGTGGCTGACATTGGTGCCTGTACGTACAATGGACTTTACACACAGTTAACCAAATATATGACATCCATTGACCAGAATTTTATCTTTACATCAAAACATTTGTAACTAGGAAAAGGATGGATAAGGCAACTTTTGGTTATAGCAGGAAAAAAAAAAGAAATTCCTATGCCTATAATTCGAAGGTTCTGTACATTTCCTGTATTCCCTCTTCTATCCAAAAATGACATTGATACTTAAGGTAAGTCAGATTACACAAATCTCATTTACTTACAGATTCTAACAAACAGATTTATAAAAAAATACAAACTAATTTAAACAATAACAAAACTAATACACATAAACTTTCACTTTATGGACTTCCTTGTCTTCACATTCTCTTTGCTTATCGTAATAATTGAACGTATTGTCCCTTCTCTGAAGTTTCTTAACAAATCCGGTTTCTGGCCAGCGCTCTACCTGCGAATAGAATGAAAAGGATATACATTCATCTGAACGCGCTCACACTGAATGACTTTTGTGCCTTCTATTGCAAAGAATATAGGGTATACTTCCATGGGAAAACCTCATTTCCATATGAACAGTACTTTGCTACTAATTTGCGTAACTTTTAAAAAAGATTAAGAACAATGTGTCAGAAAACAGTTTTCTGGTCTAGTATAAAGAATTGCATGATCAGAAAAGTCTAGAAATAAGGAACTAAGAATATTTGATAGACTAGAGTAGTTTAAAAAGGGGACTAGACAAAGCTTTTAAAATACCTTGCTTAGGAATAAAAACATTGATGCTATTCAGTTATTGAGTAATCTCAGAGGATGAGAGATTCCACTTCTAAGACTGACACACACTTAAGGGTTTCTTCAGGATCTTTCTGACCATGAAAAATGTGCTTTTCATTAGCAATTTCATAAATGTAAAGTGAGCAGCGGAAAACCAGCACCATCCTGGTGCTGTTCAGTGTTCCACAATGTGAACCTGTAAACTAAAGGCTTGAGCACTTGTGTGTGCGTTCAGCAGCTTTATGGCTTTAGTAGCTATCTAAAGCGTGAACATCTGTGACTACTTCTGATTAAATTGAACCTTAAAAATCAGGTAATAAGAATCTTATTTCTCTTCCAGGCAAGGTTGACAACAGGATGTCAAACTAGAGCATTCTCTAATTGGAGAGTCCCAGAAGTGGTAGCTTCATCACTTACCTTATTACTTTAGGCATACAGCTGAGTTATTTGCATTCTCTGTCTAAACATAACAGCCTTCATATTCATTCCACCTACATTATAATTGCATCATTAATAACAACTGCATTATGGAAACATAATATGGAGTAAACAAGACATTGCAAAATGTGTAAGTTGAAAGAGAATCACTGCCAGATCCTGGCAAGTTTGAACAGAATGCATGCTCATTTTACATTAAGTGGTGTTCTTTAACTTTTATCGGTGCTTAATTGTCTATGGTTATGCCCTGCCATAAATCTTAAACAGACTGATCTTACCACACTAATCACAGGATTTCCCTTTGCACAGTTAAAGGAATTTACGCTACAGCCTTTACAGTGGTATCCGAGCCCACGACAAAAGAATAAACTGCATCTTATTACGCACATCAATGTTTTGCTATGTTTGGAGTTAACTGCATGAGGAGTGACTTTCTTAGTAATAGTCTGCTCTTTCTTATGTGTGCAGGAGGTTAAGATCTTTTAAAAGTGGATATTTTTCATACTATATATGCTGCTTTGGAAGATAAATTACAGCGCTCTAATGAAGACAATATGTTGTTAGTTGTATTAAACTCTTGGTTGCTATTTTGAATCTCAAGTACCCACTGGATATCTGGCCATGATTCGTTAGTTCATTTGATGTGCTAGGGAGCATTGCCACCAGCTGTACTGAGCAGAGGACCAAGTCCTCGATGTTCTCAGTTGATAAATGCCTGTGTCACAACTCCCTTTACCACAGTTGGCATCAAATATTTCTATTGTGGACAGTTTCAATGCAAGCCAAGTTTTGAGCGTGCATGAAGTCTGATTACGCTACCCCACAATTCAACTGTAAAACTGAAGCCAGTAGCAATGACATGGACTGGCTCCCTGGACAGTGAATGAGTTTCCTATCAGGGCTGTTAGCAGAGTAATGGGGAAACTTCAGAGAGAACTAACTTTATAAATTCTTGTCCTCAAACCCAAATTATTCCTTCAGATACCAGTTGCATCTATTCAAAGAAATCTATAATGTTTCTAAATCCATAAGAGAGAGGGAACAAATATACAGACTGGGTAGTGTTTCTGTTTCAGTTCTGTGAAATAAGTTATTCCACACAGTTAATAATAGCTCAAGAATTCAAGTCAGACCTGAGAGAAAAAAAGCTGTATCAGAAATTGGCCTAAATAAAAGGGAATAAGCAGCACCTCCATTTTTATTTAATCATTTAATATGAGACAGAAGTTTAAAGTAATAACCCTTACAGAGTTCTAAATCTTACCATATCAACTTGTTTTACTTGCTTATATTCAACCTCATCTCTGTATCCAGCTTGCTGAAATCTGTATAAATCCTCTACATCAGCTGACCATTTTTTGGCATCATGTATAAATTTTGGGTTGATGTCGGCTTTAGCCATGGCTCCAGAAACTTCAGACTTTTTCCTGAAATTAAATTTTTGAAAATGAAATAGAGAAGACAGCAGCAAGTGATTTTGTTAGGGACACACTGAAATGGGTAAAACAAAATTTATAAATAAAGGAATTACAGACAGTACAATATTATCTTCTCCTCCAAGTCTGAGGTTAAAAAAAAGTTGTAAGCAGTTGGAATCAAATTAAATGCACTACTTGATCCCAGACAAACCCAACTCACCTATATATATACCTCTACACCATGACTTAACCTGCCTAAAATTTATTTGTGCATATTGATACATTACAAAAATACAAAAAATATAGTAATTTTTTTAAATTTCACATCTTTGCAGTTGCTGTCCCTTGGGGGACAGGCAGTTTTTCAGGTTTTTCTTTCTTCCTACTGAAGGGACACCAAACTGGGAACCACAAAATGAAATTTTAATCTATTAGAAAGGCAGACAAGGAGAAAAAAAAAAATCACACCACAGCACACAAATCTTTGGGAAAATGATACCAAGAATTACTGCTATCATAATGCAGAAACAGCAGAAATCTGCATGTTTGTTCTCTGACTGTATGAGAGCTATTAGCACATAAAGAAAGGGCCTCATCTCTTAATGCATACACTTTATTAAAGATCAATAAAAATATGCACAAGGGCTCTTTTCTGGCAACACTAAACTATTTCTTGCAGTTCAGTGCTCCAAACATTCTTTTATCAGGCTCTGCAGCATGTTGTAATTGAAGGCAGACATTTACAAAAAAAAAGGAAGAAAAAAAAGTAATTTTCCCACCGTTACATACACATACAAATGTCACATACAAATTAACATGATAAGCATATATCCTTATTCTAAATCTTTAGTGTAGTCTTTGAGATATTTATCTCAACAACATTTTTTTTCTCCCCTGTTGCAAAGGGCTCTTTTCGAGCAATTACAGAATTTTTCATGCCCTGTAAACGCTCATTGATGTTTGATGAGAACTGCTGTCAATCTGGGACTTCAGGCATTCAATATTATTAACAATAGCACTAGATCTTAACAATTGGTAAACTATAATGAATTTAAGTGTCTTATGATAACTTACATGTTACTAGTATTAAGTACTTCTTTATAGGATGTACTGAATTCCTCTAATGAATGTGCTTCTTCAAGACATCTAGATATGCCTGGCACTTCCTGAGTCACCATTAATTCAGATGGCTCGTCCACAGGCGTTTCTGCGCAAAAAAAATATGCATAAAGGTCACATATTTAAAGTGCCAACTTGATGACTTCAAATAATAAAAGCACCATCCTAATGTTTTTAGGCTGCTATTTAAGCACTTTAAAAATTGTACTGTTTGTCTATTGTAGTGCCTCTGAGTTCCAGGCATAGAGCTGGTTTCATTGTACAAGAACACAAGACGAGCTGTACTACAGACAGCCTGCAAATAAGGGAAAAGACAAAAGACAGCAGACGGATATAGGCAAATGAAAGAATGTAAGAGAATGGTAAGAAAATATTCAGCATAATACTAACTCTTTTTATTTAAAGGGAATTTTTGAGCAGCGAAGTGGATTTTGCTAAGACAACAATGTTTAGCTAGCCTTAATTTAGGGGAAATAGTGAGATTTCATATACCTCTGTTTTGGCTCTGGGAAAACATTTTTATTAATGTCGAACATAGCACAATTTCTATAGAATCCTAACTAGCCTGGGTTTGCATATGGTAGTTTCCTTAACGCTTATACAAGTTGTATGGTGATGTGGGAGGAGACTGTCTGCTCCTTTAAGGGCATCTGGTCAAGGACCTTCTTCAATGCAACAAGGGAGGAAGCCATAAAACAAGAACACATGGGCACACAAACCTGACCAGTGAATTATGAGGGAGGCAGTGATGAGAACCAAACCTGTTCAGTCTCACTAAGTGATGGGGGCATGTGGGAGTTTGAAAATGTTTATTCCAGCAAGGTTATCTGATCCAGGACCTTGTCAATTGGGAAACTACGGGAAAAAGTGGAAACCAGAAACAAAATATACAGACACAGACCTGACAAAACAAAGACAGAGACCATGACAAGAGACAAACCTCACCACTCCCACTAATTGATGGGCTATCGAGAAACTAGGCACCACTTCCAGGAAAATCAACAACGACCATGCAACTGATAAGACTGTAAATCAGGGGGGATCCCAGAGAGATGCAGGAATTGATAGAGCTGTACAAACCCATGAGGGATGTGATGAGGAGGGGGAGCACAGAGAAACAAAGATGGGAATAGACAGAAAGGAGTATAATGAGGCAGGTCGTGTGTAAAATGGGGCCGGTCAGTACACCCTGCGCCTGATCATCACAGTCTGTCCTACCTTCTTACATCTTCTTATTAAATCTTTTCTTAACTATCCATGTAATCTCACTCTCTGTCCCATGCACGTGTGTGCTGCAAGGACTAAGTGCCAGCTGCTGGTGAGACCTGTGTGTGTGAGTGAAAACTGGTGCCAGCTCCTGGAGTCAGACAGGGGGTATGAATGCCCCTGGCCCGTGGGGTCAGCTGCTGGAGTGATTGGCAGTCTTTAACTTCTACCCACTGGAGCAGGAACGGTGTGCATCCCGAAAAATCAGCTACTGGGGGAAGGCTGGTGTGAGGGACTCCATACCAGCAGTTGGAACAGGACTGTGGGTCACAGTCTGCCTACCTGGTGCCAGCTGCTGGGGAGGAGGGGTGAATGTCTGTATCTTCCCCACTCCAGGTATACATGGGACACATATCCATATTCATTAGCAAATTTTAACATGGACTAGCTGGTGAGCAGGGGAGGGGGAATTTGAGTCCAGGCCAGGGTATCACGCAGGTGGGGTGGCCGTGCTGGTACACCCAAGGGGACTTGTGAACATGGAGTGCATGAAGGGATGAGTGTGTGAATGCATGTTTGACAGCAAGCATCAAGCTGGACCAGTGGGCTAGTAGGAGAACTATGAAGCAGATAAAGGAGGATCTGTGCAGGTGTGCTGGGCAGACAGAGCAGCTGTGCTGGTGCTCAAGAGATCCACAAATGTGTGTATGCTTGTGAGCCTAGAAAGTGGTATGTGTGTGCCTGCACTAGTGAACTTTTATTGCCAGCAGCTGATGAGGAGGAAAGGAACTTGTCTGTTTAAGTTACACACAAGTCCTGCCTCACCTGTGGCAGCCTGTGTGACCAGCCATGTCTGTGTTATGTGCTCACCTTTGTTACTCATTGAGCCTGTAAACAGGAAAGCAGCAGCTGCATCCCTCAGCCCAGGCAGAGACCCCCAGGCTGGGCTCCAGGCCAGAGCAGCTGGAAGAGATGGGTGCACTTCTTAGATCACTTAACGCAAGTCAGCATTCACAAGACCTATTTGGGATCCTGGGATTAAGAGACTTCCAATAACTTCCACAGATTTTACACGAGAGCTGCTCATATTTGCCAAGGTGTTCAGGCAGAGGCCTGGGCCCTGGCACGAGTCACCGCTGTGACCGTACCCCCACCCTGCTCCCACAGCCATGAAAGAGTCGCCCAGCCCTCAGACGACCCACCTCGGTGCGAGGGCCGCAAAACGGGGTCTCCTCCAAGGCGGGGAGCGCGGAGCGGCCGCCGAAGCGTGATGGCGCCGTCCCTCACAGCGCCAACGGTCGCCGCCGACCCCCGTTACTAGGCAGCGGCCCCCCCCGCCCCTTTAAGCAGCCGTTCCCGCCTTGCGCCTGATAGGTCGGCAGGAGGCGGAAGCGTCTCACGATTGGCTGATAGACCGGGGAGGCGGGGCCTCGGGGGGGCGGGGCGAGCGCGGCGGAAGCGGCGCGCCGTTCGCTGCCATGAGCCGGTTCGGGGGTCGCGTGCGCGAGGACCCCGCCGTGTCCGTCGACCGCTTCGACCACGACAACCTGCGCCGGCGGGCCTACTTCCTCTCGCACT
>VZSZ01003998.1:24046-48745 GCA_013398815.1 Ibidorhyncha struthersii
CTCACCCCTATGTGTGTGTCCCCTCCAGTGTCCCCCTGCGTCCCCCGCCATGACGGCCGTGCCTCTCTCCTCAGATCACATGAAGGGGCTGCGGGCGCCCGCCCTGAAGCGGAGGCTGGAGGGCAGGTAGGGGCTGGCGGCGGGGCTGCGGGAGGGGCTGCACCGCCTCTGCGGCGGCCCGGCCTCGGTGGCTGTCGGCCCGGCCCGGCCCGGCCTGCGCCGGGAGCGTGGGGAGGCGGCGGCTGGTTCGAAGCAAAAGCGTGAGGAAACTGTAATGGGCCATGGAGTCGCAGAATCTGAGTGGTTTGGGTTGGAAGGCACCTTAAAGCTCATCTCGTTCCACCCCCCCTGCCCAGGGCAGGGACACCTCCCCCCAGCCCAGGGTGCTCCAAGCCCCATCCAGCCTGGCCTTGGACACCTCCAGGGATGGGGCAGCCACAGCTTCTCTGGGCAACCTGCGCCAGTGTCTCACCACCCTCAGAGTAAAGGATTTCTTCCTTATGTCTTATATAAGCCTATCCTCTTCCAGTTTGATGCCGTTACCCCTCATTGTATCCCTACATGCCCTTGTAAAAAGCCCCTCTCCAGTCTTCTTGTAGGTGCCCTTCAGTTACCAGAAAGCTGCTATAAGGTCTCCCCGGAGCCTTCTCTTCTCCAGGCTGAACAACCCCAACTCTCTCAGCCTGTCTTCATTGCAGAGGTGCTCCAGCCCTCAGATCATCTTTGTGGCCTCCTCTGGACTCTCCAACAGGTCCATGTCTCTCCTGTGCTGAGGGCCCCAGAGCTGGATGCAGTACTGCAGGTGGGGTCTCGCCAGAGCGGAGCAGAGGGGCAGAATCCCCTCCCTCGCCCTGCTGGCCACGCTGCGTGTGATGCAGCCCGGGATGCCGTTGGCTTTCTGGGCTGCGAGCGCACGTTGCCGGCTCATGTTGAGCTTCTCATCAACCAACACTCCCAAGTCTTTCTCCTCATGGCTGCTCTCAATCCCTTCATCCCTCAGCCTGTATTGATAGTGGGGGTTGCCCCGACCCAGGTGCACTTGGCCTTGTTGGACTTCATGAGGTTTATGAACTTCATGAGGATCCTTGCTGCTGTTATTCCCTGGAAGTGTGTTGGTGTGTGGAGACAGCACCGTGCCTGTGCTGTTGAAGGAGGCCAGCTGGGCTCAGAGATATACAAGCAAGCAGGGAGCCAGCAGGTTGAGGGAGACAGTTATTCCCCTCTGGACAGCACTTTTGAGACTTTGTCTGGAGTACTGAGTTCAGTTCTGGGCTCCCCAGGACAAAAAACAACATCAGTGTTTTGGATCGGGACCACCAAGCTGGTCTGGGGCTGGAGCACGTGGTGTGTGAGGAGAGGCTGAGAACTGGGTGTCTTCAGCCTTAAGAGTAGGTGACAACTGTGTATTGCTGTTCGCAGGTAGGGGTAGAGGCAATGGAGCCAGACTGTTCTCAGAGGTGCATAACGAAAGGGCAAGGGACACCTTTTTCACCATGAGGATGGTCAAACATGGGAATGGGCCCAGAGGGGCTGTGGGACAGTTCCTAGGCACTGTTCCATTTATTGGAGTCGAAGTGGCATCTCCTCAGATGTGAGCAGAGAATCTCTCTTTGCCTGTCAGCTCTCTTTGTGCACTGTGCAAACACTAGAGCTTTATAGGAAGTATTCCGTGTTCTGCTGAATGCTAACTGTCCCAAATGCCTGTTCCAGGGAAAGCATGCACGTCTGAAACAGACCTTGGTGGGTATAGAAACAAGCAATGATACGTGTACGTGTGAGCATGTGCCACACACTTTATTTATTTCTGCACAAAAATACGCATGCACGGGCACACATAGGTAAGTCTTTGGGTTCGCTGTGTTGAAGAAAATCCTACTCGACAAGGTGGAGTAACTCACCTTGATCCCACTTCTTGTTGGGGCAAAACCGCTCCTGCAGGCTTGCTGTTCTGCAGGTCTCCTCAGATGAGAGAGAGGTCTGAGCACGTGTTTTGATGTACTATGTGCCAGGTGCTGATGCATCGTTAGATTGTTCCCTGCCTCTACTTTAAAAAAAACACTCGTCTGTGTTTTTGTCTCCTCACAGCTTGAAAGTTAAATTGTACTGCTCACCGGTAACTAAGGAACTGCTGCTGACTAGCTGGAAATACAAGTTTTGGGAGAATCACATTGTGAGTTTTTGTTTATTTTTAAATTATCACTTTCCAAACAGTGATTCCAGGGAAGAAGCAGCTTCACCTCCTCAGAAATGTCTAATTGTTGGTGCTGATACAGTGTTTTGGGGCTCAAGTACCTACATCAGTACACCTTTCCTCGCTGCTCGCTATGTGGGATTGGTTTATTGTTGTTTACTGTTTAATCTTGTTTTTTGCTCCACAAAATTTATCCTTTTCTCTCAACTTCAGCTTTAAATGTCCTCCATCTGTAACTTGATCATTTGTATCCCTTCTTCATTTCCTTACCTTGCTCGTGTCTCTTTGCTCCTGTCCTTATTTCATTTCCCTTCCTTCATTTAAAGTCTTGTAATGCTTGGAGTATGTATAGTCTTTTAGTTATATTATTTTCCTTTTGCTTTTTGGCAAATGGACTTTTTCTAACATGAAAATGTTTTAGTGATATAAAATCACTGAATAACTTAATTAGTTCACTTGATTTCCACTATTTGGAGCCAAAATTCAAGCGATCAGTGGTCATGTATGGGTATGACTTGTAGTTACTTATCTCCTTCCCTTTGCAGATGCGGGCTTTGAAATTGAACATGTTTCTTTTTCCCATCTTACTGTACGTACATACATCATCACGTAGTGTAAGGATTTTGCTGTATTCTCCAAGCAAGGACAGGAGAGTTTTCTAGTCAAGTGAAAGGTCAAGAAGGATTTCAGGCAAGCTGAAATTTCTTTCCTTGGGGGAGTTAAGGCTCAGAGTTTCCTTAAATAGGTTGTAAGTTTGGGTCTTCAGCTCCATATTCAAAGAAACTCATACCAGTGGCACCTAGGAGGTGATTCTGGGTAAGAGAAAATAGAGAAGAGGGGGGCTTTTCTGTTCAAGGTCCTAGTTTAATTGTGAAGCTGAGGGAGAAAATAACTAGCTTTATATGAAGCCTCAAGAAACAGAAAGATTTAATGATTTGGAGTGTGAGTATGATTCAGGGCTCTTGTGGAAAGGACTCTGAACATCCCTTAGTCATGTTTGATGTGTGAAGGAGCACAGCGTGCATAGGTGACAATTTTTTAAACCTATAATCTTCTTGGACTAGCAAAAATAAAATGGAGGGGGTTTGTGGTGGGTTTTTTATTGGTGTTGGTTGGGTTTTTTTATTTTTATTTTTAAGCTTGTGTCCATTTGCTTCCAGTATCCCTTGGGTTTAACCTAGAAGAAGAGGTCCCTTGAGGGGAGATTAAGCTATTAGGAGTTTGTGTGAGCAGTAAAAGGAAAGTAGGCAGTGGTGGTTCCGACATCCCTGTTTGAGAAAACCTTAATCTGGGAAGAGATGCCAGAGGTATCTGTGGTACAGTCTAAGATGAAGCACAGTTAACACAAATCAACACAATTAAAAAAATTACATAGGTGTTTGCAGCTGCTGCTCCCTGGAGTGACTGCTGGTTAGTGGCGTGAGCTGCACAGGTCCTAAATCAGATGGTACCTGTTGGATGTTCATAAGCTTTGTCTTACAATAAATAAGCTTTCTACTTGTAGTGTGACTGGGAAATGAATTAACAGCTGATTTGATATTCACCAGACTGAAAGAAGCAATCGTGATGTTGGCTTCCAGACAAATGTTTTTACTATTTCCAGTCTGACCTTTATTTGTGCATATGGCATGAGAGACTCTTTGAATCTGCTGCTGGCTTTAACATTTAAACTATCAAAGAAGAGGGGAGAACTCTGCTGGAGATATCATTTATGGTTATGAAGCTAAACCGTGGCTGTCAGTGCAGAATTCTTCAGGCAGTTTAGATCTAAAACTTGACAACTGTTTCACTGCAGTAAGGAAATGTGAGAATTACTGAGAACTATCGAGCATGCAGAATTTAGATCAGACGAGTTTATTCAGCTTCAGAAACTGTAGATGATAAAATTAGTGTTGATGTTTAAAAAAACAGGTCTTGCTAGTGACTTGAATTCTTAGTATTAAATACTTTTTGACACACCTACCTGTGTTTTGGAGCAAGCTCCAAGTTTGATTCAGTTGTGATTTCTGGTGGAGAAGCCAAAATATTACCACCTTTGTGTAAGTACCAGCTGAGTGGATCTTGTGGAGCTGCCCAGAGATTTGTGATGCAGTGTCTCGTGAATCCATCTCGTGCAGTGAAACCCAAGGTGCTGAGGAGACCTCTCAGCTGAGAAGCTGGTGGTTATACCTGAGGAGGGTATACAGCAGACTTTCCTTTTACTTTGGCTTTTTTAAGCGGGAGAATTATAAACAAATATTGTCTGAAACAAAGGAAAAAACCCAGGAGGATGGGAGGGAGAGGAGCCTGCATAGCAGCGCTAACCTTGCAGATGGCCACAGAGCATGTACGTTGCAGGACTCTTCTAGTAGAGGATATGGCAAAACGGGATTAATTGCAGTGTATAGATTAATTGCCTCTACGCAAACAGAAATACGTGCTGCACGTGATTTGTGGGCTCTGCTTCTGGTAACAGGGAACAGTGAGAAGAAGCGCTGCAGCACAGAGATCTTTCCTAGCAAGATCTGCTCATGTGTTCTGCAGCTGGGATGTCTTGAGCTTTGCGTTCATCCCAAAATAAGGCATATGATTCCAGCCAGAGAAACCAGAGATGTTGCTGTTAGAAGTCCTAACATTTTTAGGCATGCGTACCTTGACTGAGGTATCTTCATTTCAGTTTTAGTCAACTTTTAGGAAACTTTTTTTTTCTGCTGGAAATGGATTTAATGACTTAGTATGGCAAAATGAGTTTAATTTTACAGGCTTGGCATTAGCTGCAGTAGCTGCTAAAGATGTCTACGTAATGAATACTTAGCCACAAGCATGAAACAAAATGTTCAGTAAATCCTGTAACACATTTATTCATTTTGTTATAGGTTGCATTGGAAGTTGAAACTCCAACTCAGATTTCTTTAGTAGATGAAACATCTGGTGAGGTAAGTCACCAAAAAAAAATCATATGGTTGTAATGGACAGTAATACTCTTTCTCACCTGTAACATCTCAAGTGGACAAGCTGGTTTTAAAATGTATGTTCCCTTGTCTGCAGGATATGCAGCCGCATGATTTCCTCTTCCCCGCTTTGTTGCTATTATCATAGCGTTTCTCTGGTAATGTCTTCCACGGTATTGGTGATCTCCTGCTTACCTATTGCTCTTGTAATTTTTTCACCTGGCTTATTAAAATAAGCTTTAAGTGCAGGACTTAAAGGTCTGGTAGAGCATCTCCATGTAGGACTGTCTTCTGGCTGAGTGGCTTTCATGAGCACCATACAATATTCAGTCATCTCTTCTGGTGTGACAGGATGGTTGTTGCTCTTCAGGGCTTGTTGGAATGTGAAGAGACCCTCTCTTCATTCAAAAGCAATGCCAAATGCTGCAAGAGGCTGTGGGGAGTAATGTGCTGCTGTCACGGTGTCAATGAAAATACTGGCAGTACTTTCTACGGTGTGAAAATAATGCTAACCATCTCTTCCAGAAAGAAGATATAGAGGTGACACTTCTACCAGCTGGTCACTGTCCAGGATCAGTCATGTACGTCCTTTCAATACTCTAAATGTCTCTGCTGAGAAATTTGTCCTACAGAGTTCTCTGGGCTTTTTTCTAACTAGAAAGAGATAGTAAATTTAAAGTTCTTACTTAGAGATAATACTGTTGAGGCCCACGAGCTTTGGTCAGGGTTGGAAAATCACCGTACTATCTGTCCAGACAGAAGTTGTTACCTTGGTCGGGCAGATTACTTTTCCCCATGCCTATGAATAACAACTTTCTTGATTTCAACTGTACCTAAAAATGACATAGAAAACTGTGATTGAAAATAAATCCTCCATTTCTTAAGTATGACATGAAAAAGATGGTGCCCAGCTTCCTGGTAGAGATGCCTAATAGATTCCTTTGGCCGCAACAGACAGCTGCGCTACGCTCACGGAAGCTATCAGGCTTTCTGTCTTCAACTCTGACCAGCCCAGGCACAGGTTATTTTCCAGAAATACTGAGTCTGAATTACTTGGTTTATCTGACATTATTCTAGGACCAAATGGAGCCCAGTATTTCTATTACATCATACATTAGTCACGTAAACTGCTCTAAGCAAGGTATCAAATCAACACCTGGTATTTAATGCTTTATGTTGTTGAGTTTGACCAAAGTGTTTCTGTTTGTAGGTTTTTGTTTGAAGGTGCAAATGGCACTGTGCTGTACACAGGGGATTTCAGGCTTGCAAAAGGAGAAGCAGCCAGAATGGAGCTTTTGCATTCAGGGACCAGGTAAGGCTTCAGCTATTCATGGGATTTAGAAAGAATAAAAGGTCACAGAGGCATGGACATTTCCGGAATAATGTACTCTTTTTTTTCCCTCTTTTTTTATTGTGGATTAAATATATTTGCAGTAAGGCAATGCTGCAGTTACAAGCCCCTTTTGATTTGCTTTTTGTAATAGAGAGGAAGAATTGCTTCCTTTTAGAGAGAGAGGAAGTGGTGTGTCTCAGTACTGTGATGCACTGCTCACTCTGGTATCACATTTCTCTTTCAGAGTAAAAGACATCCAGAGCGTGTATTTGGACACCACTTTTTGTGATCCCAAATTTTATCATATACCAAGCCGGGTAAGTCTAAATAAGCCGTGAGAGGAAAGGCCCTAAAGCCACTAATTAATTAATTTGTTAGGTAACTCTTGCAAGGCAATGCCGGTTTGCATTACCAAATCACAGCACTTCGGAGGTATCTTCAAAGATGATTCACAATGTTTTCTAAACTTTTCAGGAGGAATGTTTAAATGGGATCTTAGAGCTAGTGCGAAGCTGGACCTCACTGACTCGCTATCATGTTGTATGGCTGAATTGCAAAGCTGCTTATGGATACGAATATTTATTCATAAACCTCAGTGAGGAACTTGGAATCAAGGTAACGTTTCTGTAATTGTCGCTTTAGAATAGATCCTTGGGAATGACTGTGGCCAGTCATCGAGCTGGAAATGGCTGTTCACAGGACTGCTGTATGTGGAAGATGTGCATTAGCTTCACTTAAAAGGCTCCAGTTGTGCTCAAAATGAGTTAACTAGTTGATTTCAGTCTGGAAAATCTGGGCTTTCCAGGGAGAAGTTAATCCCCAGTTTTCAAGCTCAGTGTTTACCTTTCTCCCTTTTATCTCGTGAATGATAAAAGCCTTATAATTTACTTATGACATTAATAGTTAGCAGATATATTCTGACTTTCTTTGGTGAATATTCATCCCTCTTCAGCATAGGAGGTATGTTCTGCTTGTTCTAGATGTCCAGGTTACTTTTGGCTAACGCTTCTCTGCTCGGACATTATTACTGGGTAGTAATTGTTTAAACGCCTGCCAGCATTTGTGAGCAGAACCACATCTGTGTAGTTGCTACAGCTGCGGTCTGGCAAACACCTTGAGCTAATGAAGAGTAAACTGCCTTTCTCTAGGTGCATGTGAACAAACTTGATATGTTCAGAAACATGCCAGAAATCCTCTACCATGTTACTACAGATCGGCACACCCAGATTCATGCCTGTCGACATCCTCGGGTGCGTATCATTTTGCAAAGCATCTGCTGAGTTTGCTGTGAAAGGCTGGTTATAGCTGCTGATGTGCTTTTGGTCCTCTTGTGCTAATGAAGACGGGCCAAATGGTGGCTTAACGCAAAGGAGAGTGAGAACTTCAGTTAGTGGGTTGACGTTTTGTTTTTTTTTTTTTTTAAAAACAAGATATTAGCTGATGCTGGAAATAGTTTCATTGTATTTGAAACTTGAAAATTGTATTATTAAATGAAGTAAGACAAACTGGATTAGATCAGTCAAGTATTATCCATTTAAAAACATCAAAAGCAGCTTGTCTGGTGTCTCCTGCAGCCATGTGCTGTGTGCATGCAGTGTATGGCCTTCCCTTCCCAGGATGTCTGTCAGGCTGACGGCTCCAACTTGGAGGAGTGCGGGCAGGAACTGGAGATGGCACACTGGGGCATTGGTCTCTGCGATAGATTTACTTTGTCGGCTGCACTGTGGAAGAAAGATGCAACAGCAGAGCGTTTCAAAGGAGTTGGAAGGGAGATGAAAACTTGGTCTGGCTAGATGCTGTGTTGCTCAATTTCTGGGGGGAAAAAAGGTCAGGATTACACTTAATTTTATATTGCATTTGACAGGATGATGACTGCTTTCGAGGGAACAGACTGCCCTGTGGGATGACTTGCCAAAATGGAATTCCCTTGCGCATAATCAGCATCAAACCCTCCACTATGTGGTTTGGAGAAAGGATCAAGAAAACCAATGTAATAGTGAGGTGAGCATTTGGACCATGCAGAAACCTGTTGTTTCAGGTGTGTATCTTGCCTGACACTGGTATAACTGAATCTCAAAATGGACTTTTTAAGAGTAGGTTATGTTTGCCTGTTGACTGAGGATGAAGAGCAGTTACCTAATTTTTGTGCCTCCTCTTTTTTTTAGGACTGGGGAGAGTACATACAGAGCTTGTTTCTCTTTCCACTCTTCATACAGTGAGGTTTGTATACTTGTAGTACTGAGTACACATTGATTAAAAAAATAATTAAAGGAGTTTTGCTTTTCTTGGAGTGGATGACATGACTTGTCACAATAAAAAAAATCTTGTCAGTAATAAGACATAAGGGGGTAAGAAGTTCTGGATGCTAAAGACGGAAGTTGGGTTTAGTATAGCTGCAGAAGAGCATGTAAAGGTAGGGCAGGATTACAAGCCTATTTTTTTTGTTCTCCTCAAAGTATAGGTCACTGCTACAATTGTTTTGATGGCCTTTCTATTTTAGATTATTCTGTAACTATGCAATGCTTGAAGCTTGGAATTTTCGTTTTCAATACATTGTTTATCAGCTGTGACTGTTTTGGGTGGGTTTGCCTTCTTTTCCCTGCCCACACGTTTAACCAGAATTTTCTCACATTGTAGCTGCCACTGTTACCCTTCTTTCAGTGTTAAAGACTAAAAGCAAATTGTTTATGGCAGCGTCCTCTCCAGAATCACACGCTGTCATTTAATGTGACTCGATCCAGTTCTTAAAATCCTTCTCGCTCTTAAGAAACTGAACTGACAGTGGATCAGTGCTAACAATTAACCTGTCACAAAGCCTTGCACATACAAAACGGAGACTATTCAGAGCCCTAGGAAGACAGTTCTGGTTTTAAGATCCTGGTTAAGTTTTAATTTGCTCTGACATGCAGAATTTTAAATGGAGGTACTAGTGTAGTACATACAGTGTGGCAGCTTTGCTGGCAGAATATGGGGCGTAGTGTCTTGTAACAGACTCATACCTCCACATGCAAAAATAGACGTGTCCTCCTGGTTTGTATAGATAGGCGTGTAATCTGCAAAGTTGCAAGCGTTTTCAGTGCTCAGCACTGACAAAGCCTCAGCTGAAATGGAGTGCCCCAAACTCAACACAGTTCTTCAAGAAATCTACTGTCCTGGAGAGCATCTAGAAGACAACAGAGTAAGGCCTGGAAAAAGTGGCGTGTGTTGTCATAATGGGCTTTTGTAGTGGACTGAAGGGAGACTTTAGGAGAAGTCTTTGAGGAAGGGAATACCTGACCTGCACAGCTAGGGACTTGGAAAAAAAAAAGTAAGAATTCCAGTAAGAAAAGCGCAGGTCTGAAAAGATCTACAGCAGTAAGGACAGTGAAGCGCTGGATCACATTCCCTAGGAACAGGTCTGTCTAGCCTTTTCTTTCAGAGACAGTGATGGTAGTTGATGATTGCTGTGAGGTGGTTAGGTAAGGCTGCGTTCTCAGCATCCTTTCAGACGTGTTTCTTGTTAGGGAGCTATCCACTTTGATAGAGTTTTGGCTCATGGGTCATATTGGTCTTTACATGAGACAACTGGTAGTATTTGTTGTGGGTGTGCTTTGACCAGTGCTGCCATTAAGTGAAATTATTAACTGTTGATGTAACTTGTTAAACTGCTGCTTCTTTTCAATTTAGATTAAGGATTTTCTGAGCTATATCTGTCCTGTCAACGTGTATCCCAATGTACTGCCAGTGGGGGGGACAGAAGACAAAGTTATGGAAATGTAAGTGACAAGTGGCTGCTGGATGGAGGTGATCTAATCTCCGTTCTTGTAAGGACAAGTCCCCTCCTGAATCCCAGCCTCTCGAGCAGGCCACTGCCTCTTGCTTTACTTGTCTGATACCTCAGATACTTTTTTTTCTATATTCAGTCCTGCAAACTTGAGCTTTCTGAAGAACGCTTGTATGTTGTGCTAAGTCTGAGAGTTTATATTCTACACACTACTTACATCTGTATAGAGAGGCTTTTCTGCTGTTAAACTCTGTCTGGGTGGAATCTGAACACATACTCGTCTCGCTTTATTCTGTGACCTGTTCCTATTTGTCATTGCTACTTCTTGGAAGTTCCTTTCAAAGAGGGTTTCTCTGGGTACTTGAACTCCTAACCCGTGTGGAGCATCACAGAGGCCTGTACTCTAATGCCGCTCAGATGCTGACAGCTTAGAAAGTGCTCTTATGGACCAGGAGAGCTGTGGTGTCATGCAGTCTGAACAAAATGAGCACTCGTTTCTTTGTTCCTTTTTCTTTTCCTCCTTAGTAAGAAAGGAGATACTTTACAATTATTGCATAAAACTGCAGTCAGATTTTGAACCTGTCATCTTAGCTTCTCTAAGCAAGGGACTAAAAGTTTCCAAATGGTGCACATCTTTTAAAATAAATGTAAAGAAATGATAGATTTCTACCTTTAAGCTGCCTAAGCTCACCAATGAATTAAGAACTTTTCCCTAGCTATTGCTGCCTTGGCTTTAACACTTCTGCTGCAGTGCTTGTGAAAGGCATGAAGCAGTATATTTGGATCTTAAGTTAAAAGATTTACTTTTGCTCCTGAAAGTATCACCTGCCGAGTTCTAAATATTAATTGCTTTCCTCATTCACCTCAGATTAAAGCCATTATGCAGGTCGTACAGGAGAAACACGGAACCCAGGTACAAGCCCTTAGGAACACTGAAGAGAGTCCACAAGAGAGACTTATCTGATACAGGTAAAGGTTCTGCTGGTGCTACTGTGCCTTAATGAAAGTCTGAGACTAAGCAGAGTTACCAAGGCCATGGTGTTCACCACCGTCTGTCTGTGTTCAAAGCAACATTAGAAAGGAGAAATATAAATTAAATCAACTTACGTTTTAGGAGGGTGAGAGCGCACTAACTGTGTAAAATAGCGCTTATTGCGATCTAAAAATGTACTTAATGCTGAACAGCACTTTAAGTTTCTGGAATAATTCTATTTCACAGTCCTAGAGCATCCCACCTAAAGCTGTTGCTAAGGGAACTTTGCATGTATCACCTCCTGTGTTGTGGGGGACAGAGTGCCGTATCAGTGGAATTGCTCCCCTTCATTTTCTCACAGGGCTGGCTTTTTAGCACCTAGTAGCTTTTAACATTTATGACGGTAAGTGGATTCTGTACATAGCCTCTGGAACGCCACTTGGGAACCAGAAGACAGCTTTGGGAGCGCTGCATTCTCTTTGGCTGTTTCTGAAGTGCCAAGCACGTGAGGGTGATGCAGTCCTGGCAAAACGTGTCAGAGGTCTGAATAAACGTGTCTACCAGGGCTACATCTGATCTGCTGTAGCTTATATGGAGGACGGCAACTAGCAGCTTTCCTTGTTTCCTTTCACTGTGTTAGACAAGGCAAACACTGTCAATAATGTCCTGCTAACTCTCCATCTGGGTTAAAGAACTTTTTCCTCTCTTCATACTAAAGGATTTTTCTAAAAAACTTTGTTCTCAACAGAATTTTGTCAGAGATCTGAACTCTTCTCATTATTTTTTTTTTGCTGTTCTTTTCTTAACAGATGAAGATGATCTCTTTGATGCAGAATTAACTGCTGCAAGGCCGAAGATTCCAAAACAGCAGAGAGAAGAGAGCAGGCCCTCCAGCACAAGACAAGCTGAAAATACTGAAGGGAACATTAATGAGAGCACAGAAAGTTACAAAGCGACCACAACTTACACCTCTGTCAAGGTAGACTTCATAGACTGTGAGGAATCAAATGATGATGATGATGACGACGAAGAAGAAGAATCTGAAAAAAATATAGTTCAAGTTTTTTCCCATGAGCCAGATGGCACTTCCACATCAAATTTCAATGGAGTAACTAGTGACCAACAGGAGTCTAATGCTGACCTCCCTCGCTGGGATGCATTTTTTAAGTGCCACAAACTAGAAGAAAGCTCTGAAAATGAGGACAACTTCGCATCTTCAGCAGATGCTGGGGGCTCCCAGTCACTCTTCAGTGATTCAGATGGAGTAAGCGACTCAACACACATCTCCTCCCAAAATTCTTCTCAGTCGACCCACATATCGGAGCAGGGGAGCCAGGGCTGGGATAGCCAGACGGACACAGTACTCATTACCTCCCAGGAGAGAAACGCGTTGGACTTCAGCTGCTTTGGCAAAGGTGGGAGCAGAACAGGTGTTTCTGCATTGCAGGAGACTGCCAAAGACAGTCAACCTGACAGCAGTAGGTGGAAGCCACTGGGTCAAAACAGTTCTTGTGCCTACGATGTTGCCTGTGACTTGGAAAGCAAAGACACTGAGAAAGCTGCAGAAGCTGGCACTGCTCAGGTTCAAGATGTGCTGGTGGAAATAGGTGACGACTCCAGGACTCCTGATCTAGAACTGAGGAGGTACTCCCACAGCTCCTCTGACTTTGAAATTCCCTCAACTCCTGATGCTGAAGCGCCTCAGCCAGATAAACTGCACTATTTATATAAGAAGCTGGCAGCAGGTGAAAACATACTCAATGAGAAAAAAGTCTCCTGAAGACAGGTATAGCTGATTACCTCATAATAAATACCAAAATTTGTTTATCAAACCCCAAATGACTTTTCTCTTTAGTGCCGATTACTAGCTGGCTCTATGCTAGTCGACACATGTTTTCAGAAGTATCTCACTGTCATAAACAGCTGTTTTCAGCCTGTGTAACTTTATTGTTCCTTCCATGAGATACTGAAAATGAAGTATTCCTAGGAGGGACTCTAAAATCCTTCTGCCTTCCCAGGTTCAGTTCTCCAGGCCTGTAAGTAGACAAAAAATGGACCAGACAAAACTAAAAGTGGAACACTAAATTTCATTTAGTGTTCTACCCTATTATGAGCTCTAAGAGTTTGCCTTTGATATGTATGTGATCTCAGGTTTTAATAAAATACCACATTTTTAACTGCGGAGAGGAACCCAATGTCTTTCATTGGGAAGGGAAGAAAAAAAATTGCTATCATCTGTGTATGGTTTTAGGGATATTTAAGTCCATTTATTTCTCCACTGTTACCTTGCCCACTCTGTTCCGGGGATTTGTTAACATACTTTCCAAATGTGGTCTATCAACACCTTTTTTTTTTTTTTAAACAAGCTTGAGTGAGCGCAACTGCTGCTGTAACTACCTCTGTGAATAAAGTCATACAGAGCAAAATTTATTCTGTTGGCTTGTTTCCTTAACTGTAAAATACATTTAAATTCAGGGCTGAGTTTACAGTGTGCTTAAATATACAGGAACTCAGTCTGCTTTAGACAAGTCGCTAGCATAAGTTTATACCATTTCTTATCAGCTGTAAACTGAATAGGAAACACATGACTTCCTCAGTCCATATAGTGCTCGAAAATTTGGATACAGAACAGGAATTAAGAGGTTGCAGTCTTAAAGCAAATTTTACTGCTACAGCTAACTTTGATAGGCTAAGATTTTTTTTTTGTTAAGAATGACAACGAGAAGAGAAAAACTAAATTTAATTTATTTTATCAAAAACTATAGGAAGGTAGCAATACTAGAGATCACACATTATGAAAATAAAGTGTTCCTGAGTGTACAAACTGCATATCCTAATGTACACAGTCCTAAAACATGCAGTAGAAATAACCAGAAGATTGACTTAACTTTGAGATTAAGTAAATAGACAATAGCTTTTCTTACAGGTGATCTTGCAGCTTTAGTTTTGCTACCAAAGAAAAATAAAACTTAAACCCAACGGAAAAGAGGAGCTAGAGGACAGATCACAGGTTACCAGTCTCTAAGAAGTACATACACACAACTGACCTGGTGGCCATGATGGTGCTAACGGACCACAAAGCAAAACAAAGGCAGAAGCTAGGCTGGTTTTGGGTCCTTAAGAAAGTGAAAATAGCTTTTTCTCCTTTTCCAATTAGGCAGTTTCCCCCCAAACTGATAAAAACAGCAAAAGGAGTTTTGAAAGTGACACAGTGTCCCATTAAGTTAATTCACTGACTGCAATCCAAATGGACTGAATATGTAAATATGAAATACTGCTCAAGGCTCTAAATTGCAAACTGGATACGTGGGTTTACTTCAAATAAATACAAAATAGTGTTACCTCCCAGAACAGAAATTAGCAGTCCTTTATTTACCACACAAGAGGTAACACACATATCCTTAAAGAACAGCAGTGTTATTCCAATGCTGGTGGTAACATACACTGCCTTGGGAAAGAGGCAGACACTGAACTCAAGTACAACTTAAAAGACTTTTACTGTTTAAAATGCATTTACTTGCAATTTTTAAATGAAACTGGGCATGGACATAGACAAAAAGAGTGTCAAACTAGCCCTGTGTCATCTTGTATGGGAGAGGCTGGAAAAACTGATTTGGTAAGGAATCCACTTCTTGCGGCAGCCACTCTTGCCATCCTGTACCCACAGGGAAAGCTGCAGCGGATTAAGGAGCTGGAGATTGCAGATTCCATCCACGTGGAATGCACCGCCGAATCGGGCTACATGCAAGAGAAAGCACTAATGACTCCAAATGATGTAAGATCACCTAGAGTTTGCTAACATTAAAGCTCCCCATTCCACTTCAACTTTTTATATATATAAAAAAAAAATCATTAGAGATGTGGCATAAGCTAGATTCAGCATTTATCCAAGTGTGTGGATACAGGTGAGCCTGGTAATGTCAAATACTTTTAAATCTAAGCAAACTTTCTCCTATTCATTAAACAATATAAAGTATGTATTTCAATGTGTATCGCTCTGTATTGTAGATTACAAAACTTAACACAGCAGTTTCAATGGCCCACACTCATCACCCCAACGGTGAAACTGATTTTGGCCAGTAGCATATAAAATTTCGCTTTCTGCCAAAGAGCTGGATCTTCAGTGCAAATGCAACTGTGCTTCTTAATGAACAAACAACCTGTGTTATCCTTTGAAACACTCTTTTTGGAGTGCCAGTAATTAACATGAAATTTAAGGCATTTCCTAACAAATTAAGTAAACGGTTATATGCTGGGTACGCGACTTCATTCACCTGAGCCAACAGCGGTGCACCTTATAAAGGTAACTAGCTGACCTATGATACATAGCTGGCATCCATTTATGGAGCAACATTTTTGCCTGACCCTATCAACATTTACATGATTTGCAAGCAATATGCAAGTTTTACAAGCTTTTAATCCATGAGAATAAAGCACTTGGATCATCCCTGGAGCACAGACCTTGGCTGTAACTCCACTCATAACCTACCTCAACTGCTCTTCAGTGTTTTTGAAGCCAAGCAAAACTTAGCATACATTATGAATACATCGAGACAACTTTAAGACGATCAGGAAAAAAAAATAATACTCAAGCAGCTGAAGAACAGTACATTTCTCAGCCTTTACATTCAAGAACATCTTACAAATGTTTACAGCAAATGGGTAAATTCCCCCCTAGTCTAACTTCTTTTAACATTTTTGCAACGAGAAAAAACAGCCCTAATATCTTACAAGTCACTAGATTAAAAAAAGTCACAGTATATAAAAGCTTAATCAAAACCAGTTGTGACTACAAATCAATTCCCAGGGTATTTTTGCACCTAACATAACTGAATGCATGTCTGTAACACATCAGCTCTGTTAGACATCGGGCTGCCCTCCCTATTATTTTGTTATCTATTTCCAACCTGTAGCCAGTCATTTGTTTCAGCAATGACTACCAAATTTCTGCAATAAAAACAAACAGCATGTTACTACAGATAATCTGGTATCTACAAATTCTCTGTAGATACAGCATCCTAACTAAAAATCAGAACATAACAATTGAAAAAAAAAGAAATCTGTTCGTAAAACTTCTAAATAACATCAGCTAGAAACGTTTGAGATCTTGATCTTACCTCTAGAATCTGCTAAAGCCAATTGCTTTACTTGCGTGGGCTTCAACGCACAACTTGCATTCCTGTGAACCTCTATTTAGACCGTCTGATGGCTGACCTTAACCCTTCACCCTCATGCCATAAATGTTATTGCTAATCTCTTGAAGCTTTTAGTTATACAACAAAAAAGCAGAAGAACTGTCAGCTATGATTTAGGATTCAAATCAAATGCCTCCAGACTTTTCAAGGTATAGAAAATATGTAACATCACTTCATCCCACTGACATCAGCTCCTAAAAGGCCTACGGCTATAAGGTCACGATCAAATATTCAAATCAAGGTACATTTTAAGGAGTTCTCTTATCATACATTTTACTGCTTTCTAAATAACAGTTCTAGAAAAATCAATTTTTAATCCCCGTTATTTGCCTGAAACACTACATCTCCTTCTTTGGCCAATGCCATTTCAATTACAAACTTGTTTTCATTGTACTTATTTACATTAGATGTAAGAATACTTGAATATATGTGTGAAAGAAGAGTCTTCTTAAAACACATTTAAAAGAGAACAGAGTATTTGTGACTTTGGATACCCAAACTCAGTTGAGATAGCCTCTGCAACACACAGCTCCGCATTTACAGACAGTTCTGATCCTCTTTCTGGATGGGCTAAGACCATCAGCAGAGTCTGAAGTCAGATCTATTGAACCTGTGACACAGACAAACATAAATACGGAAGTTTTAAAAGACAGACTGAAGCTGTGCTAGGTATTCAAATGGCTTCGAAAGCCTTCTACCACCCCACTTAAAAGAACTGTGTGTGAAACTACAATCAAAGTCTACCGACACGTTACAGCTACTTACACAACACCTAGCATACATATCAGAATCCAAAGCTCAACAAACTCAAGCCTTGTACCCTCAGGTCTGTATCATAGAATTGTTGAGGTTGGAAGGGACCTTTAAGATCATCGAGTACAACCATTAACCTAACCTGACAAAACCACTTCTAAACCATATCCCCAGGTACCACGTCTACCCTTTTTTTAAAGGCCCCCAGGGATGGCGAATCCACCACCTCCCTGGGCAGCCTATTCCAATGATGGATAACCCTTTCAGTGAAAAAAATTTTCCTAATATCCAATCTAAACCTTGCCTGGCTTAACTTGAACCCATTTCCTCTTGTCCTCTCACTTGTCACTAGGGAGAAGAGGTCAGTCCCCGTCTCTCCATACTGGTCAACTGAGAGTGCAGCCTGCCTTGAACAGCAGTGTCACAGACACCACAAAAAAAGAGGAATTTAAACGATTTAAGTACAATTAATTTGTCAGCACTTAAAGACAGCTTCTACATGAATGAGGTACAGCTCTGAAGTATAAAGATGCTTCTTTGAAAACTAAATAGTGGGGCCAACAATACATTGCTGTTGTGGATAAATGGTTTGCATGTTAAGTTTGACAAACAGAACAGCCCTGCCAGCAAACCTCAAGAATTTTTTATTGTATCGGAAAAAAGCCAAAGTCATGGTTTGGGTTGGGAGGGACCTTTAAAGACCATCTCATCCAACCCCCTGCAGTGGGCAGGGATATCTTGCACTAGGATCAGGTTGCTCAAAGCCCTGTCCAACCTGACCTCAAGCACTGAACGGAAGATCAATTACTGAAGAATCATCAAACAGCCCAAGCTGGAAGGGACTTCAAAGAACCATCTGGTACAGTGTTTCGTGGAAAAGGGAGCCTAGATGCAATTATCTAGCACCTTGTCCAATTGCATCTCAAAAATCTCCAGTGATGGGGGCTCCACCATGCTTCTGGAGAGGTTGTTCCAGTGAGTGATGGTTCTCACTGTAAAAAACTTTGGACTGTCCTTCCATCCTCAGCATCTGTACCATAGGACCTACATCCACAACTGAAGCCTACAGACAGCAGAATCCAAAAACAAACCTATGGTGCCTTAGACCACTCAGCTGTTACAACTGTCCTTAGGACTATCACCAGTAGATTACTTAGAAGGTAGTTTACCTGAAATACCAATTTGAATAAGGGAAAGCTTTTTTTTTTAATGGTAGCCTGACCATTTCTTTGAGAATTCTTGTGACAAATCTTCAAAATAATTTGCCTTGTCAGACATTCCAACTACAAGTCCTTGCTGTGAGCTAGGAGCGCTGAAGGAGGTAATGCACCAGATGTGCACGCAAAAGCTTCTGGGTGTGCTCTGTCTGCGCTACAACGAACGACGTCTGTTCTAGAATCCACGGAGCTGTGCTAGGGAGATGCAGTGCCTGACCTGTAATTCTATCATCAGTCAGGCTGTAACAAAACCCGCCAGTGCCCCAAACCTCTCACAAGAACAGCGTTAAAATCTGCAGACCTTTCATCTGATAGTCAAAGGTTAGCTCTTCTCCAGCCTTGATGGTTCGTGTAGAAAACAGCGCTATTCGAGGAAGACGCAAGTCGAGGTTATCAATAAACACATTGAAGACTTGAAGATTTGGATCACACTGTAAGGCAAAAATTAATGTAGTTTCTGTTAAAAAAAACACACAGTAAGTTTCACTGAAGTGTTTAAGTAAAGGAAGGTCACAGGAAAAGAAAAACAGGTTCTTCTCTCAGTGACAGAAGTTATCTTCTGAAATCAACAAATTACATCCTTGAAATAGCATTAAAAGGAGAACACTCATAGCTTAGGATCCTTTCAAGAAGGCAACCTTTACGCAGTACATAGGTACCATTATTTTTTTTAATAGGCTGTTGCATATGAGTGTAGCCTTCAAAAGACGACAACCAAAAAGATGGTAAACAAGGCAATTAAAGTTACATTCTGAGTCTTTACCTACAAAAACCCACAAAAAGAATTAAAGTTGAAAGAAAAGAAAAAACAACCTAGCATTTCAAGCCACACACACTCACTATTCTGTAATCAGGTTTAAGCATTGCTTCCAGACCAGAAATAATATTTTTGTGTTATGAATAAATTTCTTTTTTCATTGCTAACCTGCTTGGCTTCTGAATTATCTGCTATGGGCTGGTTAGCAGGGGGATGGTCAAGGACACTAAGCAGGAACTAGAAACCACTTTGTTTTTTCTGGATTGTCAGAAGTCAGCAGTCACCGAGGCAGTCTGTTAAACTCTGCATGCATTTTTGCTCTTTAACAGTAAAAATATATCCCACGTTAAAGAATGAGAAGTGAAGTCAGGCATTTAACTATGCTCAAGGAGGAGACTACTTCACTCCCACTTCCAAAAGTGAAGAGCAATTGGTTGTATCTAAAGCCCTTCTTCACCCTTCTCCCAAGCAAGTCTGCACGAAATAGAAACATCATCAGCTTACAAATCTGAAGATATGAATTTACTATATTTGTAGAACGCTGACTGCATACCTCACAAACATTACATCAGTAAGAAATAATCAATTTTAGTCCAGCAATAATACACATAATTTATTTACAGATGCAGTTCAGCCTTCTTGCTTCAGGTACTTCAGTTGAACAGCAAAGAAAACACTACAGAAATTTCTTGTTTAGAATTTACTTTCGAGCTCTCTGGCAAGTTGAGATTTGATATGAGGAGGGAAAAAAGGTATCATCTACAGGGGAGAAATACCAAAGCAAGCAGAGGAATTTTCATTTTTTCCTCGACCAATGTTTGAAGAATGAAATTTGGCATAACCCCCCATCCTGCCCTGCTACAAAAATATGCATCGATTCCTACCATCTTTGACTCTTCACTAATTTTATTAAGTACTTCTCATGTGTTAGGTCTTTTAGTTACTTGGAAAAAAAACACACCCAAACCAACCCTATTTTGGTTATCTAGAACCAGCAGATTCAGTGACAACCCCTGTCCTACCAGATGCCCACTTCAGGCATTCCCAGATTTTTATAGGTAGTCCTGCTTTGAATAAGGCTAAATACTCCTTTCTATGTATTATGTCATCTGACTGGACTGTGCTGGCATGAAACATACTCCAGAAAAAAAATGTAAATATAGTAAAATATTTACAGTAGGAGAAGATATTTCTGTCACAATTAAGATAATTGTCCAAATTCTTAGTATACAAAACAAGGTCTTACACTGTGATTCACAAAGTGGGACACATTTCCATATCGAGCTGCATCTACTGTAAATTCATCTGAGTCGTAGTCCAAATCAAACAAGTATGTATTTCCCTGGTTGTCATAGAGCTGGCCTCGTCTCTCTGCTTCCTCACTTGTAATCACCTAAAAAAAAAAGAGAAAAAAGAAACCTGCATCATATTATTCACTATTACTAAATTAAAACAAAAATCACAATCAAGTTAGATAAAAAGTTTACTTAGTAAAAAATACCACATTCGCTTTTTGATGTTGAAATAGTACTCATCTCTAATGAATAAAGAATACATACATACAGCTAAACTAATTTGTTAGGGACTGAGGCTTCTCTGGAAGTAATTTGTCTATAGCTGATGCACAGCACCACCTTGTCTCAGGTAAAAAAATATCAGCACCTTCTATTAAGAGTTTTGATGGTGACAGATACAATCAACTATTTCTGCTTGAAGTTTCTATACATGCAATTTTTTGATTAGACTAGGAAAGCCTTGTTCACTTCACATAAAGTTTCAGCTTTCTCCCTTTGCACAGGTGAAGATCAACAGGTATCAATCTTTACAACCCACTCATATTTACAAGTCCATTATTCATCTCCTCCCTCCCTAGGAGCATCTCTTCCTGCTATTTTTGACTGCAATGAAAGGTCCTATTCATGACAACTTAGACAGATACATCACTTCACAAAGGTGAATCTATGCAATTAGGTTAGCACAAGGTAGAAATCCAGAAGTCCCCAAAGGAATAGAAGTAGTAGTCACTTTTAACAAAAGCAACAGCTTAACTTCATCTGCAGCCTGTTTCATTAAATGTACTCTGTTGTGCAGACTCAGCAAAGAAATCACAATTCGGCAGCAAGAGAGATGTGAAATGTGGTGGAATTGGACAAAAAAAACCTCTAAAGCTTTTCTGACACATCAGATTTGAGAACTTATTCAGCAGTAGGGAATAAGCAGATTCAGGTGAAAGGGTAAATACACACTCTTTCCTTCAAGCAACAAAATTACATCATCATCACTTTCCACTAACCCCTCAACAGAGGGATTCTGAATGACTGACAAGAAAGGTATGAACATGAGAAGTTAGAAGATTTGGGGCAGGAAGTATGGAGGAAATACAACAAAGACAAACATTTGTAGGAAGGGACAGAAGGAATTATTTTGAGTCAACTTTGTAGCAAGACAGATTTGTGGCATAAATACTTGATCAGAGAGGCTGCCAGGAGCTACTGATGTAACGAGCCCTGAAGCAGAGCAGAGGTTGAACCATGTAAACACAGGGCAGGACGAAAGCTCAAGAGTAATTCAAGTTCTGTATTTTGTAACATGAAAGTTCTGTTTGAAATAGTAAGAGATAAACAGGTAACATCCATACTCCAAGTCTTATTCTTGATGTTAATCAAAAATAGTCAATACGTTTGGAAATCCTACCTTAAAAGTTCAGACAAAACAGAAAAGGGGCTGACAGACTGGGTGGGGACTTTGGTAATAACTGTGCTTGGGGAACAGCAAAAACTACAGTAATAAAGATGATCAGGGAAGAATGAAGAATAGGAGTGCCATGAAAGAAAAGAAGGACTTGCCCTTAGAAATACTACTAGGACACATATCTAAAATAATTCTTTGCAACATATGGATTAAGTATTCTCTTTACATTCAACCTTTTACAATTGCGTTGGAATGGAGGAACATTCTAGACAATATAATTTTGCTTTCATATTGAATGTCTATTTAGTGTACTTCTCTACTCAAAAGTAGACTTATCTATTATATAGTAAAAGTCAAGAAGTGTTAAAATTAAGAGAAAACTCTTCGAGATTTATCTCCAACATTTCCTTTACTGTAAATAATTCATATAGATGAGATTAATACATACCTCTCCAACGTACTCCATCACAAAACTGTTGGTTTTAATTTTCTGGAGGGTTTTTACTCCCCAACCACGGCCATTGTTAGTTCGGAAGATGCACAGAGTATACGGTGTACCTTTCTGTACTATCCTGTTAGGGCAATCAGGCCCACACCTACAAAATGAATTGCATTCATAGATGGGCAAGCCAGGCTGGATTTTCAACTTCTTTCGTTTATTGTAAGCCAAAATAAATCCAGCCTCCTTTGGACAGCACTTCTCAGCGGGGCAGTCAGCACATTCACAGCCAGTCGTTATTCCATTTATTACATTTATTCCCGGAGCAGGTTTATACTCATTAATGTAGTAGAAGTCTAAAGGAGGGCCTTCAAGATCCACAGTGTTTTCTACCAGAATCATTGCTTTATGATTCTTTTTCCTGTTGAGTTCTTCTTTCCATCTCTGCAGAGCTATTCTTTGCTTAGCTTTCTTGACAATGTAATCTGCAACTGCAGGTTGCAAAGCTTTAACATGGTTTCTCACTTTCAGTGCTTTGCCTTCTCTCACCCGAGACAAGTATTCATTCTTGTCAGTAAGAAAGTTTTGAAGAATCAATGGGCATTTCAGATTTTGCTGAGGTTCCCAAGTATTTGAAGATTCTGGCCATCCTTTCCATTTCACCAGATAGTATTCTGTGCCCTTGAAATACAGAAACAGATACAGATTTAGCCACGTTTAATTTTGCTGAAATCCAGCATCACAGAGTACACAGACAAACACAAAAGAGTTCTGGAGTTCAGCAACGGCATATAGAGCGGAAGGTCTTGATGTCCCCACAACAATTAGAATTGGGGAGAAAGAGAAAAATCAATTTTCTGTTTGCAAATTAACTTACAGCACAACTTTGGATACTTTATATATTATCTCTAGGGGCAAAGAAATAAACAGCTGGGATGAACTCTGATCACTAATGTTATACCTGGAGGAGGCTAGTTAAGGCCGTTAAAGTAAGTTATACTAACTAGTTGTATCACATACAGAACAAAGAAATAATTCTAAACTTACCGAAAAAAATCTCTAAAACCCACTATTTGTCATATCGACCATCCTCACAAAACAGTAATCCATTCAAAACACGTAAAATTGTACTTATAATCAAGAAGCATACATTTTGTACTTATTTTAAAAAGGCCAAATAACTGTAACAAGGCCAAATCCTGAGACTGAATTTCACTGGCCCAATCAAGCCGTAGGAATCCAGTTGCAGCACATGGCCCTAACTCTTCATCAGACTACAACAGTCGAGAGAAATACAGACTGTTACCTGCAAATAAAGGAGAAGCATCGTAATACATACCAAGCTACAACCTAAAAGCCTCAGCATTTTGCTTTACTTCTAGATGCAGACGTGAGAACATTTCATATTCGAGCATCTCCGTAATTTCAGAAAAAGACCTTCCTGCAACATACTGAAAGCAGTAGTTATACCGCTTTCTGTTTACAGTTCAAAGTTTAAAAGATATTTCATTTGATGTCAGCAAGAGCTCTGTCCTCACAGCCTAGTTTATATTATGAGCAAAACTACCTTTGGCTCGCTTCCAAATTTCAACTGAAAGAGTGATCAAATTGGTCTGTGTTTCCTTACCTCTTCTACCTTGTAGTCACACAAATACTCCACCTCATAACTCTTTAGATTCCTGTTGGTGATTCCAATGGATTTACATCTGAGATTTTCCTTCCTACATAATTCTTGGAGGGTCTCAAGTGAAGCTAGACATGGCACATACCAAGCTACAATAAGAAAATTGGTAAAGAATCCTATTTAATGTCTCAGCTAAATTGAAATCATTACGCCTTATCCCAGAGTCCCCACATTATCATTGGTGATGGCGGTCCACGAGTCTCTCATACAGCTCACAAAGTCAAACTCAACACTCCTCTCACGGGTACAGCAAAACACATCAACGATCCCCTTCCTGCACCTCTATTCTGTACAGTACGTACGTTTATAGAGAACAACAAACATTTTGCAGGGCAGACACTTCCACAGGTGAAAGCTGCACTAAGAACCGAAATCATTTCCCTGCGATTAAAGCATCCCACGACCGAACTATGGCAACAAGGAACCCTCCCTTCTTTAAGAAGACCGCCAAATATCAGCAGTTAGTCAAGTGGAATCGAGCACTTGCGATGCAACCATGGTGACTGGACGGGGAAAGGGAAGACCCACAGCGCTCTTCCAGAAGGATCGCGGGTGCCTCGTCAGCGAGGCGGGTTTAAAGGGACGCAGAGCGGCACGGCAGGAGCTCCCCGCCAGAGCCCGGGACACACCGCCGGGTGCGTGTGTGTGTGTTGGGGGGTGAAGTTTAGAGCAGGATCCGCCCGTCGGGATGCGCCGAGGGCCGCGTCTCCCTCCCCTCGGCCCGGCCGGGGCACCCCCGGGGCTCTCCCGCCTCAGCACCCAGCGCGCAACCC
>VZSZ01003998.1:49500-64116 GCA_013398815.1 Ibidorhyncha struthersii
AAAAAGTACTCTCATCACAACATGCTTCTCAGGAGAGGTGTTTCCTATGAATATAGCTTTCGAGTTAGCCCCGAACCCCGTGAACTCCCCCCAACCTGGACTGAGAGCAGCCATGAGGAGGAGGACCTGGGGGTGTTGGTTGATGAGAAGCCCAACATGAGCCGGCAACGTGCGCTCACAGCCCAGAAAGCCAACGGCATCCCGGGCTGCATCACACGCAGCGTGGCCAGCAGGGCGAGGGAGGGGATTCTGCCCCTCTGCTCCGCTCTGGGGAGACCCCACCTGCAGTACTGCGTCCAGCCCTGGGGCCCTCAGCACAGGAGAGACATGGACCTGTTGGAGAGTCCAGAGGAGGCCACGAAGATGATCGAAGGGCTGGAGCACCTCTGCTGTGAGGACAGGCTGAGAGAGTTGGGGTTGTTCAGCCTGGAGAAGAGAAGGCTCTGGGGAGACCTTATAGCCCCTTCCAGTGCCTAAAGGGGGCTTATAAGAAAGCGGAGAAGGATTTTTCACCGGGGCCTGTGGTGACAGGACAAAGGGCAATGGTTTTAAACTGAAAGACGGTAGGTTTAGATTGGGACATAAGGAAGAAATTCTTTACTGTGAGGGTGGTGAGGCACTGGCGCAGGTTGCCCAGAGAAGCTGTGGCTGCCCCATCCCTGGAGGTGTCCAAGGCCAGGCTGGATGGGGCTTGGAGCAGCCTGGGCTGGGGGGAGGTGTCCCTGCCCTGGGCAGGGGCGTTGGAATTAGATTATCTTTAAGGTGCCTTCCAACCCAAACCATTCTGATTCTATTACACACAAGAAAACATTCCTTAGAGATGTCTGGCCACTCGTTAGTGTTTAAACATTTCTTCACTTGTATTTATATGGTCTGCGAGGCTCCACTGCCCCAACAGAACAATGCAGACATTTGATTGGAACGCAGTAAGATTTGTATCTATGCTATGCAGTACCTATTGCTTTTGTGAGGTGGGAAAAAAATACTGAAATACACAGTCTGTAAATACAAGACAATTTGGGAAGCCTGTAGAAAGACAAGTAACTGACCATAGGTCTCTTCACATCCGGACAGGCATCCCTTGCTCAAGCTTCTGTATCTAATTTTAAGAATGATGTCACTTTGACTTTCTTGTAAGATAGTATCTGTTGCCCCTTAACTGCAAATTAGCCCGAGACCCTCAAATACTCTTACTACACTTGCCTGCTCCATCTCCTTCTTATTACTCCCTTACCAAAATGAAACAGAGCTGCCAGCTTGTATATAGAAAAAAAGAAAACCACATTGACATACAGATTAGAACAGTGCCACAGAATGGAGTATACCAGGATCTGCATAAAAAAAATGTATTTTATTAATAACACATAAATAAGAACATATAACCCTTACACACATTTTTCAGGTAACACCACAAAAGCATCTTGCAGTAACTTCAGGAAAAAAAAAAAATCCCGCTCAAGAGGCCAGCACAAATGGGCATCACCTCCACAGTTTCAGGCAACATCAGGACCACACAGGATTTCAGTAAAATTTGGTACAGTTATCACAGAGTAGATTTTCACCAGTCTGGCTCTTGCTGGTTCAGTGCTACGCTGCTGAAGGCACAGATACGCTGGTGGAATGGGTATAGGACCTGATTAGTCCAAGCAAAAATCTTCAGACTACGTAATATGCTTGTTGCTGACCCACAGGCAGGAAGATTTGCCCTTTGCATTTTTTAAAACAGGTGCTGATAATTCAATGCTCTACTGTCTGCATCTCTTGATTAACATTTTGCACCACGATTTCCACTCCAAACAAACTTGGTGGCAAATTAATGTTTTACTTCACTTTATTACAGTCCTCTGAGAATCATTAAAAACATCTCAGAGAGAGTCACCACTTTGGTAGAAAAGCCAACGAGAGACAAGTCAACTTAGGAAAAAAAAAAAATATCGCCTTTCAAAAGAGACTATGACGCCACTTCAACAGTGATGATTTCACACTTTCCGGTATCTTGATCAGTGCAAGTAACATGCAAGGACCCATCCCTAGATAAAAGAGAAAGGTATGTTTAGGACTATCTCAACACAACACTTTGTATGTTACTGCATGGTCCGGAGAAGATAAACAATAGTCTTCATGCCGATGCAAGGAAGAAAGATGAACATCAAGATATCCTGGGAAGAACATGCTTCAACATAGGTGAAATGGACTTACAAAATTAATTTTATTTTTTTTTGGTATTTAGATATGCACTTTTTGCCCTCCATTAAAGCATGTATCTTCTCTACATATGGTGGAACAGATTCAGGAACATGTGTAAATATTACAGCTAAGTTTATTTAGTACAGGTTTGTAAATAAAATCTGCAGTAATATTCTCAAGATGAGCATTTTGAATAACTGAGTAAAAGCAACTAACAGACAAGCATATCTCAAAGCATGAGAATTTGACTTTTTAAAAATAGTAGTCTTTAAATTCCAAGGATTTCTTCCAAGGAGGAAAACTAATTTTCAAAATCCAAGAATTAGAGACAATATGGAATCTTATTTCCTCTAGACATACAGTCACACGTAACATTTAGACAGAAATAGATGTGTTATAGTGAACTTTCCCTCACCTTTTTTATCTAAATATTACTAAAATCCCCTTTAAAATAATGCAGGTTTTCTGTACTACACAGTTGCATATACAATCCCTAAGATGTTTTGTTTATCAATGCTAAGTGCAAGTCTCTGCATGACTAATGAGGTATTTTAGGTGAAGTCTGTTAATAGAGCATTAATACACCTGATGATTAACATAAGAAAATGAAATATTTTGAACTCAAATAGCAAGTAAGGATTCAGTTTTACAGCAACATCTAGACAACTTTCATATTATTTAGAAAAGCAGTATGAACTTCAGGACGGTCCTCAGAAGACAAACATGCTTTGATTACTTAGAATTCCACATTCCCATATCTTTATAAGCTATTTAGACTACTTCATATGAGCCCAAGCACTGCTATTAAGACCTAAGAAAGTTAGAGAAGTTTTTTCAGTATCACATCATCCCCATTCCCCACCCCACCATAAGATACTTTGTATTTTCCCATAATAAACAGGTAATTCTGTAAAAAGTAGATTTATGAAGCCTGATTTCCTGTGGCATTGTTTCTCATGGCAAACCACCCTGCCCCTAAAAGGCTAGAACCATAGCTTATCATCACAAATGCTGCATATGAGAAGTCCTTCATGGATTCCTCAGCAACTAATAGAGATTCTACTTCAGTTTTTCCTAAGAGCGTGGAAATACAAGAGAACAACCTGACCCCAGCCACAGGAAATTTGAGATCCTGACTGCTCTTAAGCATGGTTAAATTGAACAACAGTTCAAAAGTTGCTAAAAATCACCTATACAACTAGGTTAAGTTTTATTTCTTTAGGAATCAAACAATGAAAGCACAGAGGGTACTACATAAAACCCACATTCCTACAGAATTTACCCCTGCTAGGAAACAGCCCTGTAAGCAGTGAAATGCTGAAATTTCTCAACACAAAATTAAACATTCCGTAACAGGAGAAAAGACTGCTTGTCAGAAGCGTGACATAGCAAGTTAAACAGCAGAACGATAAATATTTTAGGTACCTTTTCATAGTGAGAACAGTTAGTATATCATGTAGGCCATCCTCCTTCTTATCTAAATCCTGGAGTACAATCTATTTATTAAAAAAAAAAAGTGTTAAATTATAATCAAGTTCTCTAAATCCCTGCACAGCAGTTTAATGGAAGTGACACAATAAGTAAGGTGTGCAATTCATTCTGTTTAGCATCTCATACTAATAATTCAAAATCAAAGCACGCCCTACTGGACTTCACCCATCTGTAGGGCAAATCTATGCATTTTTAGCTATATGCACTGCTGTTTCAGTGGTTTTGTTTCAGCTGGAGTACCTACAACTCCCATAGACTACATTAAGACCTGAGCACGTTCCTTTACTTAGGATCAGTTCTGTAATTATTAGGGTTCACCCTTTCCCTATTGCCTTAAAGATCTTTGGGCAGGACTGAGTTGGAATACCAATTTTCTCAAATATTCCTTCCATTTCAGCCGTATCTGTCCCCCTCCCCGATGCTTTAAGTGCCCCGAAGCCAAGGTAAACACATCATCACTGTTTCAAGCAAGCTGTGTCCTCTCAAAAGGTTGACTCGTGAGTATTATCATCTTCATATAGGGTGAGGATTTATCTCACCACTGTGAAAAATCAAATGTGACATTTAATACCAAGATCCCGTCCCATCTAGGAAATTCAAAAAGTAATCAACAGTACATACACTAGCTACATCACTACCTCCAGCAGTCTTATTTCTAAAACATTGGAGATGTGCACTACTGGAACGACCAGTTATGATCCCTCATCCCAGGTGAGCTTGCTACAGTAGTGGCAAGTGTCAAACCCCACCAGCCGTTTAGAAATTCAAAAGGGAAACTTCAATTTCTTGAAAAAGTGCTTCAATACTTCATAAGACACTGACAGAAGAATTCTTAAAGACTGTTTCCCATAGAGATGTATGTAATTCTAATTTTGTAACAAGAAGTTTTGGTAGGGGTAGGATTGGTTTTGCTTTTAATATTTATTATTTTCCCCCAATCCACTTGATTTCCAAGTGGTTAATATTAAAAGCATATATGAATGTGTATATACTCACCTGTGCAAATTTCCCTTCTTCACTCATGGGACTTTCCCCCAGTGACTCGTATAGTTCAAGGCACACAGACGAAGTGTTTCCAGGAGCGTGCAGGGTGTGCTGCCTTCGAGCTGGTAACGGTGTCCCTGATGGAAATAGCACCGTGAATTTGTCAGCCCCTGACTCGTCTACTCCCTTTAAAAAGAAAAAAAAAGTTCATGCCTTTCTCGAAGTACTTTAGAGAGCTGGAAGTCTTACAGCAGCACTTCATGAGAAAAGAAATCCAAGATTCATTCTCTGCCACATTTACCATAAAAGCGAGTTAAAAAAAAAAAAAAAAGACATTCCTGTAAATAAATGAAAAAGTCCAGCTATTACCACATAGCAAAGACACAGTCTATCCCCCCTCAAAATCAAGCAGTTTTTCTTGTTAATTTTTTTGGCCAATAAACCTAAGTTACCACTTACTGCTGATCTATAGCTAATCTGTAGAAATAATAATAATAAAACAATACTGTTTCTCTACCATCAATCATGCATAAGTAGTGCTGTATATTCATTGCAGCAGTAAAATTTTCTAAGTTAAATCATTTTAGCCTTACCTTAAGAAGAATATCTTTGGCAGAACACTCAATAAAGAGTGCTTCTTCTTCTAACAAAGGATTCTCTTTCCCTAGCAGAATTCCTGCCTCCATGGCTGCACCAATGGGAATAACTTCATCTGGAGGAATTGAATTCAGTAATTCCACAGTTGGGAAAATGTCTTTGATCAGCTGCTGTAGCTTCGGGATTCGAGCTGACCCACCACACAGAACTACCTGAAAAACACGCCTTAATGATTTCAAATCTTTCCTCTGACATAACAGACAGGTCACAACCTGCAATACAGAAATGCAAACTGCTCTGGGATATTTTATCATCTGTAGGTATTAAAAGAAAAACTGGTGCCATCTTTGCTTGACTTCTCTTACTTGTGTATTTGAGATTAAAGGAAATAGCTTGCAGGCATCTTGAAAAAGTATGTCTTAAAGTAAGCATCAGCTACATGAAGTAGCATTTTAAAAATTGAGGAATTCATCACAAAACAATGCCAGGTTGGAAGAGACCTCCAGAGGTCATCTAGTCCAACCTCCTGCCCAGAACAGGTCCAGCTACAACAGGCTGCTCAGGAGCTTGTCTCCATGGATATAGACTCCACAGACTCTGTGGGCCCTTGTTTCAGTGTTTGATTACCCTCACACTGCAAATTCTGTTCTTAGTTTCTAAAATTTCCTCATGTTGTAACTTGTGCTGCTTGCCATCATGCACCTATAAGAAAGAGTACATCAGGTTTTGTCCTGTGTACACCTTCCCATTAGGTAACTGTAGGCAGCGCTACCCTGAGCCTCCTCGAACAGGCCAGTAGACCCAGCTCTCTTGGCCCACACCACCTTGGTAACTGGACTGGCTCCAGTAGGGCAGTACCTTTTGTCTCCTGTGAAGCCGCAAAATGATGAGATTGTATTTGGATGCTCTGCCCGAGTGCCAAAAAGGGAAACAAACGCTTTCCTACACCCACGGCTACACTCCTGTGTTACAGCTCAGCGTGCAACTGGCCGCTGTTGCTGCAGAGGCACGCTGCTGACTGCCATTAAACTGTCTATTAGAACCCCCATGTCTTTTCCTGCAAAGTTGCTTCCTAGCAACCCCTCGCCTGCCCCGGTGCACAGGATTATTCCATCCCAGACTCTGCATTTGCCTTTGTTGATCTTAATGATGTTCAGTGGACTAGATTAACATTGTAGGTCCCTTCCAAAGGAAATATTCTATTATATAAATTTCTCTCACCTTTTTCAACCCCCCTGAACAGCAGCCTTGACCCACAGTGGCATCGATTGCTCCCCTCATTTTGCCACTGTCTGCAAACTTGCTGAGAGCACATGCTACCCCATCATCCGTGTTTAATAATAGAGACATTAAATGGTATTAGCCCCAGTACCAATTCTGAGCGATGTCATTTACTGATCTTCTGCAAGAAAAAAACTCTTAAAACCCTTCTCTTGTTACAGTAACTTTGCTGATAAACCAGATCTGAAAACAAAGCCAATTCCCACTTCTCTTCATGAATAAGAGTTGTAAACTAGGTTAATTTATTTTTACATTTAAAGCGTGTCTCCCCCTGAAGCATTAAGGCCTGAGAGAACAGCATATTGCACCACCTAAAACATACTGTCACCAGAAAACAAAAGACGTTCTCTGAACAATGGCCTGGGCTACTTCATTATCCTACCAGTAAAACTCAGATGTGACCCAGCAAACATTAATTAAGAGTCTGAAATACCATCAAGTATCATTAAGAGCACCAGCTAGGTTTTGCAGCAGGCTTTATGTGCCAATTCCTCCAGCAATAACTGCAGCACTATTTGCCACACACAGGTGCACAGGGGTTGAGATGAAGTTACTCTCTCATACCAAAGCAAAAAAGACATTTGAATTAAACCAGTAATTTTTGCTACTTTACTCACCATCTGTGGTATTAAAGCATTCTATGGTTTAGCATCTAACATGTTCCTAAGTTCTTTAAGCTGACAAGGAGGAACATGGGCACTAAGTAGACACTAAGCAATTTGTTCAACTCATAAGACAAAAAAAGTCAAAACTCAGGCTTTCTTCAGAAGCGTCAAGCCATCCGAAGTTCACTGAAGGCAGAAGAAAGTCTGTATATTAAAATTAAAGAAAATACTCCTCTGCTCTACCAAGAGTTACATAAACACACCAAATAGAGCCAAATCCTCTACTATTTACTCTGTATACAACAGTAAAAACATCGTTGACTCTGAAACTACCTTATACTGATCTTCAAATAACCAAAATCAAAGCAAAGATTGTAGTTCTAAACTCAGACCCAACAAACACATCATGAAATAATCTCAGTCTGCAAAGAAAACAGGGCCTATAAATATTCTTCTTGTGGAGTTGTAAAGCATACTACAGACAAATGATTTCTATTATTACCTTATTAATATCATCTGCTGCAAATCCAACTTGCTGCAAGAGCTTTTTAATTGCTTCTACACACTTACTAAAAAGTGAAGAACAGATAAGTTCAAACCTGGCCCTAAAAGAAAAAAAAAATAGATTTAAGAAGTGTAATTTCATTCATTATAGACAAATACTTGAAATGGAAGAACAATCATTTTTAGAATATACTTTGTTTCTCTAGCTATACCTGCTACTATGATTTCTTTTTTTAAAAACATAAAAATCTTATTTCCCAATTATTCATCTCAAAGAAGTGATTTCTTTGTTGTTGTTTTGAAGACATCTGTGCTATCGATTCCATCATTGACACCTATATGGAATGCACATCCATTCTTCAGTGTGCTCTAAAGAAAAAACAGTATTGTTGCCTTGATTCTCATGTAGAAAAAGAAGCAGAAATCCTGGAACTGCTTCATCATCTTTAAAATAGAGACATAAAGACTCAAATGTGCCTCTTGAATCTTCAGAGGCAAATCATGCTGAGTTCCAGTTTGCACACAGGGAGTAGGTACTTAAGCAAATTGAAAAACAAAGTGGTGCTTGCTTTGGGCTCTTTCAAGCCTGAAGAGGAACTTTTATTCTGTAGAAGTACAGCAAGTCAGGTTCTGCAACACTAGTCCACAGGATGAGCATCCCTACCCAGAACTGAGCTGGCTGGAAAAACAATCAAAATCAACTCAACATCTCAATGAGAGATCATCCCAAGAGAGAAAAATCTTAGAGTAGGATGCAGCACCACGAACAAAAAGACAGAAAACATCTTTCTATTCCAGCTGTCAAGAAGAGGCAACGCCAAGACTTTCATGACTCTTATCATTCTGGAGCTCATTTACATGGAATAGTCCCAAAGTCTTATTTTCTTTAAAGAAAATCCAACAACAAAACCAATAAGGGGGGGACCACGTTGAGTAATTACAGTATCTATTGCCCTCTCATCAACCACCAGACTCCAAAGATGGGGTCTCCTTGTGCCTTTTTGCACTTTATATTTTAACCATTAGGGCAATGTTGTTAGTGTTCCTACCCCAACTACTACAGATCGCATCGTAACAGAACCATCAGTGTGAAACAGAGCTGCAAGAAAGCACATCGGTCTTACATCTTACTTCTGTTTCTAAAATTAATGTCATAAAAAAATAACCAAAGCTTACTGAACATCCTAAATACCACCTAGAAAGATTTCGAGCACAGTTTCATATAGAAGCAGTAGCTTCAAGATTTGCTTTACCTAGACACATTACAATCAAAATCCAATCCATCATACAACGAATCTACAAAACAGTTTGCGCTTCCCAGGGTTGATAAAGAGTGCTTTGCAATATCAGCGCTGTTCATTAACTTCATCATGGCTCTGGGATTTCCTCTAATATCATGTTTACAAGACCTACATTCAAAAAAAAAAAAAAAAAAGATGAGAGATCAGTTTAGAAAGGCAGGCATTTGAGTGAGAACACTGACTTTCTGAAAGGAAAATTAAAGATTAAAGCTATTAAACTTTACTTTCTGTAGACAATTTAGTATTATCTACAATGCCGCTATCGAAAGCTCACAAAGAATAAAAGTGTCTATTTCAATTTCAACTAAAGAATACTGTGTAGAGGCACCATGAACTCAGGCATTAGTATTTATCATACAGATTTCTTTCTGAAAAACTTCTCAGCTGAACAAATCCCACAAATTGACTGCAAGGAACAGAAAGAAAAGGCCTTCAAATTAACAAATTTTAACCACCGATTAAGAAGAAATAGAACACTCAACATTAGACACATCAACAAAATAGTACCTTTCATCTAAAAAGTCTCCTTCCAATAGTATGCAACTGACCACCTCAAGATCACTAGAGCTAGTGGTAACGCATTTGTTCATTTTTGTTCAAAGGATGACGTTCCATACAGACTGCAGTCTGATGACCCAAGCCCCACCACAGCACTTCATGCCAACAAGAAAAACCAACAAAATGCACACAGATTAATTCCTTGCCACCCCAAAAGATTGGAACTGAAAGGATGTAAGCAGCCTGTAGTCACATACACCACTCAAAACACAGAATAGTTCATAGCTGAGCCGTTATAGTTCAACGCCACCTTCAGGCAACATCCACCCTAAACTAAGTATTTCCCAGTCTTCCTCCTTGGACCTCAACAACTGACTTGCTTTAATACCTTTATTTGAGCCATTTCACTCGCAGACAGTCTGCTAGATCTGACAACCTAACACGATTTTTTTTTTTTTTTTTTTTGAAAGCAAGCATCAGATAATGAAGTTCCTCTCCTAATGGCAACATGCTTGGAATTCAACACCTACCTCTGAAATTCAGAAGCTAAGTGTTGTGCTAGAGCTTCTGTGAAGCAAACTCCACCAATGCTATCATCCGTGTTTGTAGCAAGCACACGATATATTCCACTGTTTACTTCTATGACTGTGATAGAAAGCGATGTTCCACCAAGTTTATAAACCAACACATTGCTGCCATGGTTAAAAAAAAGTATTATTAATAAAAAAATCTAAAATTTTTCTAAAAATCTAAAATTATGTTTACTTTGAAACACTTTCTACAAAGATGACCACTGTATCATGTACTGAAGGTTTTAATCAGTTCTGTCAAGAGAATTTCATGTGGGCTGTTTGCATTTAATGTATCTTAGTACCACTGACTACCTGACAATGTTCCCTAGCGAACAAAATTAGTTTATTTCATACAGTGAGTGTCACTGACATTTTTCCCACAACGCAACTGAGAATTGAACACTACATTCAAAATTATGGGCAAGAATTATATGAGAAGGGTAAAAAAAAAAATACCAACCAAGAAGAAAAAAGACAAGACATATGTTTGCACTGACAGCAGTCTTTGCAATTTTGATATACTTCTGAATTATCTAAACATTCATGAGGGAAACCCAACGCACCTACTGAACCCAGGAGCTTGGCTTCAGTTCTTCCAGCATATGTAAATTGACCCCAATTCCCACAATTAAAAAAACAGCTATGCCAAAATCTGTTTAAGGAATGCGTTTTTGTTCAAGCCAATCAGCTCATTAAAGAGCAAGACAGAATCTGGGGACAAGTTTTTAAAGACAATTCTAAAAAAAATGGAAAGCAGAACAAAGGGATTCAAAACACTACGGATTTACAACTTCTAAATTGCTGTTGGCTTTATTGAGAGAAAAAAAGATAAACAAGCCTCAAATCATTAATTTTGTATTGACTGCTCAGGCAACACAGAATTCCGTCATTTAAGATTTCTCAGGATTTAAGTACAGCAGCTTAAATGTAAGTAGTAAAATATTGGGATTTTACCTTTTCCCAGTGGGTGAATCTTGGCCAATTCCATAAGCCAGCAGAGCGGCAGACGGTTCATGAATTAATCTCATAACATTAAATCCAGCAGCTGCAGCTGCTTCCCTGTGATAAGGCATAACAGCATTTCATTTTACTTTAATGATTTCACTACAGTCACGCACACTATTGAGATTTCATCTGAACTACATATGCCACCAACTCAAAACTTGGTTACAGCATGGTACTAACAAAGCAAAGTGACTGGAAAGGGAAGATACCCAGAAGCTCAGTTACTACTGCATTCTTCAGGTAGTCAGATCTGCTGCGTGCTCATTATCAAAGAAAACACTGATCTATCAGCCTACACACCCCATAAAAACCAGCAAAACTCCCCTCAACTACAAGATTAAAAACCCCACCCTCAAGCAAACTTGGTAACTTATCTTCAAGCGTGGCTTTAAGAGTTCTTGGTACATTATTTCACCAGATATCATGCTAGGAAAATTGCTTTTACTTCCAAATCAAGTTACCGCACCTCACTTCTGTCTTCTTTATGTGTTTTCTTGAAACTTCAGTAACCCTGGGACTGCCTACAAGTCCATTCCTCCACTTTGAAGTTATTCTGAAGCTTGCATGCCAAAGCAATAGAACGTTTCGTTATACATACTGCAACTACCCAGCTCACTAATGCTTTACGACCAACTTTAAGCGTCCTTTAAGCATTTCATGACAGTTAAACATAAGGGCTTCTACGTATCAGAAAGCAGAAACAGATGCTGCCAATTATGTACAGTTTTAAGTCTGTTATGCTTTCACATGGAGGAACTTTTATAGCAGAACTTTTTCCAAACAGAAATTCCACGGAGAATACTGGTGCGTGTTCTGTATCTGCTCTCTGACAAAACAGTCCTCAGTAAAGTCATGTAACGCTGCTTGGTTTGGTGAGTATCGTACGAAGCGATGGGAAGTTATGGAGGAGAGCTGAGAAACTATTTGCATTTCGAAGGGGATGCTGAGGATCCACATCTGAAATCACATTCTACCCTTGATGATACCGAAATTCCCTCTCACTTCAATTGATTCAGAATTTCATTTTGGTTACAACAGTGCTTTCTATGAAAAGTTCCTAAAGTCAGAATTTAATCTCCTGCTTTCATATTTTCGCAATTCAGATAGTATCCCTATGTCTCGACTGAGAGTCGCAAGCTCAAATCCTGCAGAATTCCCACTGCTGATCTGCCAGCCGGTCTGCTTTAGGCACGTTAAATAACAGAAAAATCTTAATCCTCTTACCCAAGGGCATTTTTCTGATTCTCTCCAAAATCAAATGGTACAGTGATAACCACGTCATTTACATCTGAACCCAATGCAGACTGAGCAGTTTCTGTTTATAAACATAGGCGGAACGTGTTGATTAAAAGCAAAAAACCAATATACCACATCTTAAAAATACGAGGACAGCTTAAAAAACCCACAACATTATGATTTTATTTATCACATACCTTTCATTTTACTGAAAATCAGTTTTGCCACATCTTCTGGGTTAATAAGTTTATTATCTATTTCATATTGAAGTTTTCCATTCTTCTCAATTATCTGTAAGCAAAACCAACATACCTTTGTTAGATACATCATTTGGTTATTAACAAAGGGTAATGTTTAATTTAGTTTCTGTCCTAAGTAAAAAGCACTGGACTGTGTAAATATCTTCCATGTTAGTACTCTACTATAGGAGAATAAATGCTTCCAAGATGCTTATCAAAGATCACAAAACCCCCTTGTATTATCCAACAGACATGACAGTGACATTCATATGGATTTAAAGACTCCAGACTTACTTTTTGTATTAAGAAATTTTTCTTAGTACAAAAGCAATGTTTAGAACAAGAGTACTTGCCTGCTTATATTCCGTAAGAAAAAATAAAAATTATTTGTATAAGCGTGTCAACACAAAGAATCAAAAACCAGAGAAAAAACTTGTTCCTTCTTTAGGACTGTATTTTCTCGGATAATTTTTCTCTTGTTTTTGCAAAACAGATTCTAGTAACAAGCACAGTATTATCCAAATTAAATACTGAGATTAAATCAAGTGGTTAACTATTTTTATCACAGGATACTGTAACCTGAGCATTTTCTACCAGTGCTAAGAAACACCACAATGCTATTACCCAATATATTAAGAATCATCCCTTTTGAGAATGACCAAAGATTTTATACCTATACATTTCTTCTGTTGGACTATATTACGACAGCAGATCTCTGAACAGGGTTAAGTTTTCTACTTTATAAAAAGAGAAACATTCCATACAGCAGCAATCAGAACCCATATAATGAGAGCTGACCACTACAGAACACAAACATGGTGTGGCACAAACAATGCCAAGTTATTTCGAGAACAACAAGAAAGCCTAGATCATACTCACTGAACATTTGCTTTCTGCAATATATTTCTCTGCCTGTGGGTCACCAGAGCTGTCCAAATTCAAAATAACAAAAGAAATCATATGCTTAAGGATAATTGCACAAATTCATATTGCTGATATATATATTGTAACTTCTACTATTCTACAGATACGTTTACACAGAAGAAGAAAAACCAACAGTTCTGGCTGCTGGTATCTTTCAATCCCCTTTCCCCAAACTAATGGTAGAAAAAAGCCCTACTAGTTAGTGAAAAGGGAAAACAAAACCCAACACGTTGTTTTAACCTGCTATCCCAAATAATCATTATAAAAGATTTTAGGGGCACTTCTGTTGCATTAACTGAAATAACGTGACACCAACAAGCCGACTATCCTCTACTAATTACATAAAGTTACACATCTGAAAAGTGCTGAGAAATACATCAGAACAGACATCATCTTATCAACTCCTTTCAACGACAGCTGTAACACACCGCTAGGCTGTCACTGAAAAGTTTTGTCACATCTCTGATGTTACGCTGAAACCAACAAGTTTAGTTCTAGTATCACTGTAACTGCCAGCACAAATTGTCACAGCTCCGGGAACTGAAGAATCACAACAGGCACCACATTAGCGTGTTTCGTGACTGTAACAAAAGCAATATAAAGTTTCATGCAAATAAAACCACCGTGGATTTTAGCCACAGGAAAACATCCACATAACAACAGGATGTTTTAGTTAAGAAACTTAAGTATATATCAAAAGCACATATACAAAAGTAGAATTCCTGAACAGGTAATTGGTTCTGTTTTACCTCAAACCAGGACAGCAACTTGTTACTAAATTTCACAATTTGATTTTTGCAGACAAATTCAGGCATAAAATACTACGCATCTCTTTACTCTTCATACTGGAATGAAATGTAAAATAAGAAGTTCACAATATAATGAATTTTAAGATCTGACATACCCTCCTGCCAATGCTAAGTCAACTGAACGACTGTCACACTGAAGTGCCTCCAATATCAGCACGAGGAGTACGCTTCCCCGACCAGCTTTAATGGGGAAAGCTGAGCTCCTCACCTCCCCTTTCACACCTGTTCTCTTACCTTCGCCCAAGGATCTGCTTTACTTTCACTACAGTGTTTGAAATATTTCTTATTCTACTTTGCTTTGCAGCTAAGCCAACGACCTGAATGAAAAATAAAATAAAATAAAAAAATATAAAAAGACGTGAGCAACAGGCAGAGCGCCCCCT
>VZSZ01003998.1:64570-160937 GCA_013398815.1 Ibidorhyncha struthersii
CCGCTTCTCCCCGTTCACCAATCAAAGCCCACGCCGCACTCGCTCGCACAACAATGGCAGCTTGGAGTGCGGAACAGCCAATGAGAAAAATCGAGAGAGGGGCGTCATCGCGCACGGCAACGGGGCAGAGTCGGCGGGGCGCGGCGCGGCCGCTGAGGGGAGGCGGTGTGGCGGGGCGCTGGGCCTGCGGGTTCGGGTAACGGCGGAGGGGCCGACCGCTGAGGAAAGGGAGGTTAAAATGGAGACAGGCGGACGGAGCTATTTCATGCGTGTGCGTTTCATGTCAGTGGCGTCTCTCACGGTTTAGTTGCGGGCAATGAAGCAGGTGGAGACAGTGTAGGTATTTCTGTACCCGGGTGCCGTAGGTGTTAGCGAAGCAGCCGCGCTGAAGCGCCGATTTTGCAGAATCTAACCGGGCGCGACCAACGTCTGAAAGCAAAGCTCAGGGTCCCGTCATGTTGCGCTTCTGTTAGAGAAACCCATCTTGGCATTACCGGGGGGAGGAGGGGAATTATTTCTAATTCTGGGGGAATTTAACATCATTCACACAGAATTCACTTCGTTCTGGCCGGAGCTGCCGCGGTGCTGAGGGCTCCTCGGACTTCAGGTGGCCCTGTGATGGGCACAGCAAAGTTCTGTGTGTGCCTTCCCGGGGAGCAGGGTCACCTCGTGTGCGGCTTTGGGTCACACTGCAAAGGTGACAGCGCTTCTGCAGGTTTGGGTCCTCATTTGCCTCTCAGCTCCGTAGGGAGTCTAAATGCTGCGCTGTACCATCTCGCCGCATCATTCCGAAGTAAAGATGGTCCTTATCCTTGCGTTATATGCGGTATGTTGGAGGGTTAAAGGAATGAATGGAGATCACATAGAGGTTACAGGAGCTACCCAGAGTCACAAAGGGATTTTGTGTCCCCAAACTGATCCTGGGCTTCTTGGGTCACGGGACAGCGTTCCTTTCAGTAACTGAGCGCGCTGAAGTCTGACCAAAGGCTGGAGCTCAGATTGCCGGCAGTGCATGCTTGGGAGATGATTGCAGTGTTGATAAAGGCAAAACTTGCACAACCGAAAACAATACCTTTGAAGTACGTCCCAATTGTTGCTCCTTTCTGCCTTCTCTTTACATGGGGGAATGAAATGAGAAGAAGGGTCCTGCACATCTCCAGGTACCTACACCAAAGAAACCCACCGTGGTCCCCCTGCAACAAACTCACCTCTGATTTCAGAGAGTACTCTGCTGAAACCTCTTAGTGTTATCTCCCAGCTGACAAACCAGTGGCCCAAACTTTTAGAGCATCAGAGCTGCCCCTTCTCTCCCAGTCTGTGGCACATCTGTTGGCCATCAGAAAAAAAAAAGATCTGCCACCATCAGACCAGCTGTTAGCACAGTGCCACATGAGCTTGCCCAGCTTCTTTCTGTACTGAGAGCTTGCAGGCAGACTGAGAGTCTTGAATGCAAAAAGGGATCATCCTGGCACTGTCTGTAGCAGGCTGACTGCAGGAAAATCACAGAGATTACAGCAAAAGGGCAGTAACATCTGCTGAGTTACTTAAAGTGGAAGCAAGTGTCTCTATTGAGTAACAGACAATTTCACGGCTGGTAAATAATATATACTCTAAAATGTCCCTTGGGGTGAGGAAAGAAGGATGAGAGAACTTCTTTTAATTATCTTGTGCGTGTTCTGACTTAATTCTCAGGAAATTAAGCTCCAAGGGGGCTAGAGATGGCAGCTGCAAGACCGTGGCCTGTGATATCTCCGGCCGTGGGATGTGGACAGGGCCAGCGGAATCGATTCTCAGGAGGGCTGTGGGACAGTTGCGGGGGGGACCTGGACTGTGGTCCTCCAGGTGGCACCTCCCTCTTGGCTTCAAAAAACAGCCTCTTCCCCAAGATAGCGTGAAACTGTACGGTCCTACTGGAGATGCTGATGTTCTACTGATGGAAAACTTTCATCCCCATCGCTGGCCTTCATAAAAGCATCTGTGAGATTTTTTTTTTTTTGATAGAAAGAGGCTGCTCAGACTCATTACCTAAATCCCCCCAAATAACTGGATTGCTTCTTTTGGGCAGAAGAATACCTCCAAAGTTGCTGGTTTTCGGTGGACACTGTAGGCTATTTCTGGGTTTGCTGTAACACTTGTCAGTTATTACAAAAGGCTCTTGATAAAGTTAATTTCTGTATCCTCACTGCTTCATAATCACAGTACCTAAGTGAGAGGGAAGAGGCAAGTTCAGTTAGTGGATCAGATTAATTAAATACTTTTGTTAGTTTTTAATAAGCTGAACAGAATGTTTTTGTGGGTCGAAGGTCAGGGCTGACTGCTATGGAGTCTTCCCACAGCAGCCCAAAAAAGAAGTACAAAGAAAGCTTGGCAGGCAATCCCGTTGAAAAGCCGGTGTTAATGCCTGTAGGTGGCATAAACGCAGCATGTAATTGCAATGCTACAACCCATCTGCACCGTTTAGTCTGTTTGGCAGCTCAGGAGGTTTGCAGTAAACTTGAAGCCAGTTGGTTTTTTTTTTTTTACTTACACCAGAGTGCCTATTAGAGAATACCCAAGATTTTTTTTTTCATATTTTAGATGACATAAAGCATATAAAATGTCTGGTTTTACTTTTAAGTCAAGAATGTTAGTTTTCTTTCTCTTCTTGAAAAAGCTTTGAGCGCCTGCAAAATAAACCACCCTTTATTGCACTCCACATCACAATCTCGAGTCACAAAGCAGGAAAAATCCGGTTTTCTTATAACCCGAAACAACCAAACCCCAGCCTGTACCTGGGACGTTGATCGGTGTTCACTGGATGAGCTGCTGACCCACGCTGAAGTATGCCAAGGGAATCAGCCAATGACTCCAGCTGATGCAGTTTGTCTGAAAGCAGCGTTATCCTAAAGATATGAACCTCTTCCAAGTTACTCAGGTGCAGTTCTTCCCTGCTGCCATTCAGCCAGTTGCGAATTATTCTTGACAGGAGTAAGGAGGCACTAAAGGCTTATTAAACACAGCCAAAATACGTCATAGCTAGAACTGAGAACAAGCACATGTCACCTTTGACAAGGCTTTGTTGGCCATTGTGAAAATCAAATATGTATGATTATCTTTAGAGTAAGAATAAGCATGTGCCACAGATAATTGCACATATAGTCTGTGTTAATAAAAAAAGAAATATGTAATATTCTCATTGCTGTTTTGAGAATTGCTGTAGACTGTATCAGGCACTATCATCTCTAGGCACATCTCTGATGGTCATGGTTGGCTGAACAACTTTATTACTCTTGTCAAGTCTGAGAACTTCTAAACATACATACAAATGATTTTTTTTCCCCAAGGAAAATAATAAAAAATTTTCAAATAACTTCCTTTTAAAATTTTGGCCCTTTTCCTTTCCACATCCCATTTTTTCCATCTCCTAAAAGATGTCAAATTCACTTTGCAGGAATGTTGAAAGGTTTTAATATTAAATAGGATGTTTCCTGAGATCCTTGGCTGGACGATGCTGTGTAAATATAAAATGTTATGGCTAATAACGGAGACCTAAGTTATGACAAGAATTACGAAGGGTGCCATGAGGCAATCCCAGAGCTTTCCAAGCAGGCTTCATGGTAGAATATTCCTGTGCTCTGGTGGAAAACCTTGTGTTCATTGAGCACCGGCATGAAGTTTATACTCTGTAGGGCAAGTTCAATACAAAACTGAGCGGTGTTTAAACTAGCAGTTTAAGAAGAGACGGCTACGAAAATAGGTCGTGATCGGCATCGGGTCAGTTAGTGACAGATGTCTTAATTTTAGGCAAAGAACTGTTTTAGGGGTGGGAATGCTAGCTCGAAACAAGAAGTTCATTCTGTGCACTGTCAAGAGATTTACTATGTGACCTTGAGGAAGTAATTTAATTTTACTGTTTCTTGAGTTCTTCATTTGAAAAAAAAAAAAAACCAACCAAGAGTAGCATTTTCCCTTCATCCCAAGGGTGTTATGAGGATAACCACATTAATTAGTTGCCTGCTTAGAGGTGAGTGTAATAGGATGGAGTAGCTAGAACATGGCTCTTCCTTATCTCTGCTGACCAGTCCTGGTCAGCATCATGTCAACTAAATTGATTTTTGCAGAAGGTGATTAAAAACAATTAAATGTCCATGTTAAAACCAACGCTAAGATTAGCTTGATTGAACTGAGATCAAAGTGGTGATAGATTCTGAGCTCCTTTTATTAAAAAAGTGTTAATGGGATCCATGCAGAGCTGACAGAACGATTTCCTTTCCCACAAACCCACTGTTATCTATAAAGCTAAAAGATGAAATTAGAGTACTTTTTTTTTAAAACTACAGAGCAGTCTTTTTTTTTTTTTTTCAAGTGTTAATGATCCCTGTCTTTAGCTAACTTGTTAACATTCCTTTGGCAGCTTTACCAGTTTCTGCTGTTCAGCTTAAGGTTTTTATTTTCTTGTTGCAGTATGTAAAGAATTTTTGGACAGATTTTACAATTCACTTAAAAGAAATTCAGATCTTGCTGTGGACACCATAGCTGGTCAGCAGCTGTGGGGATGCAAAAGGAAAAGAGCAGCATCTGGAGCCATTCTCCTTTGTTTTAAGTTCTGAGCGAGTCCTAGTTAAATGACAGAATTGCTGGTCGATAAAAATGTCTGTCCATCTGCACTCACGGGCATTAATTCAAATCCAGTAATGACAATAATAATGATAATTACGAGGAACAGAGGACAGTCCCGTGGCCTGCGTGAAGCGGCTTTGGAGGATCTGTGTTGAATTTTCTTCGTATATGGCTGCGTGCTGTTGAACAGCCATTGAAATCAGTGGGACTCTTTCCAGCTGCTTCCCTGGTCATTGGCTGGGGCTCTAAATGGCCTGTTACAACCGGGAAAATTAACATAGTTGTTGGCAGCTCGTCAGCTGATGATTGAATAGATATACCGAAATCCCCGTCCACCTTTCCAGACCAAAACTGGGAAAGGCCAGGGGTGCAGAGGAGGGAGGCTGCGCTGCCAATGAACAGGCAGCCGCACTGTTCTCCCTTAGTGACAACTTCAGGGCTTCAGCGGTATTTCAGGCATCCGGTATTTTTTACTGTGTGATGTTCTGGTTATAATGACCTGTGTCCAGATAGCTGCCCCTAAAAGAAGAGCTGTCCCTTCTGTGGAAAGCTACACGTGTTTATGGAGACTGAAAGACCTCTCGTTCAGGGCAGGCGTGGGGTCCGGGCAGTTGGGACACATTATATTGAGTGATCCTACCGCAGGAGCTTTGTGCAATCAGGTGGTTTGTGTAGTAAAATCTCTCCATGCTCTGATGTTAATTGTTCATGCTGCAGGGACTCCACACTCCTTTGGAAGTGGGAGGAGAATCCCTGAGGTCTTCGCAGAAGAGCTGCTGCAGAAGACGCACTGCTTTCTGGTAGCTCACAAGGGACAAGTCCCACTCCACCGAGAAGAAGTTTTAGGCCAACTTCAGTAGACACATCTGCAGCACCAACTCTTCCATGGGCCTACCCTTTGAAGAAGCATATGCTGCGTTTTCAGCTCTGGGTTTTCCCAGGTTATCATTTGGGGATTTTCCTGGCCTGTTCTCATGGCCGGAGGTTATTCTTCTCAGTGGTGTTCAACCACAGAGCAAAAAGACAAGATCTGCTCGAAGAACTTACAGTCATAATAGAAGTGAAAAGTGAAGAAATGAGCCAAACCAACAGGAATTCTGTGGGGTGCAGAGAAACAGTGAATCAGTCTGGCCAGAAGATATGCAGAGGTTTCCGCGGATCAGCCTCCTCCCTGTGTTGAAGAGCGCTTATCTACCATGGGTCCTGGTGGGAGAGATTAGATGGGTAGAGGTGGAAGACTCTCATCCTTCATTTAAAACCACAAGTGGTTGATGCTGCTCTATGCTATAAAAGCTGGTAGGAAAACCCCGCTGCTTTCAACGAGGTGCATTCTACCATAAGAGAGGAGTGCTTCATTGGTGTATCACCTTACTTATTAATTCATTTAATTGTACATTCATTATGTTTACTGATGTGACAGACTGACACAATCAAAGGCTTACCTTCCGGATTTATTGTAGGTACAAAATTAAACAAAAAGTTGCCAAATAGTAATAGCATCATTCAATATCACCTTGAAAATCCATTATTTTCCCATTATCGATATCCTTTACGAGCAGGTCTGGCATCTCTATGCCAGTGGAGGCTTTGCCATGTGTTTTACCCCATGATCTTAGGAAGTGGCTTGTGGCAGTCAACCCCCCTGACTTTTGGGTACCTTCTACTCCCACAGGCTTCTAAGTGTTTGAAAGCATTCCCGTCTTTGCAGCATCACCTCTCTTTTGTCGTGGCATTAACTCTCCATCCTGTGCTTTTCAGTGCTGTTACCAGTAACGCACCCACAAAAATTGTTGTTTAAGTCAGGTGGATGCCCGTGTGCCCCTGCCAAACATCTGTGAAAAGTTTAAGATGGCAGATATTCATCTTGGGGAGCTCAGATAAGGTTAGAATCATAGAATCGTCTAGGTTGGAAGGGACCTTTAAGATCATCAAGTCCAACCATCAACCTGACACTGCCAAACCCACCACTAAACCATGTCCCTCAGCACCATGTCTACACGTCTTTTAAATACCTCCAGGGATGGGAACCCCACCGCTTCCCTGGGCAGCCTGTTCCAATGCTTGATAACTCTCTGGTGAAGAAATTTTCCTAATATCCAATCTAAACCTCCACTGGCATAACTTGAGGCAGTTCCCTCTTGTCCAATCACCTGTTACCTGGGAGAAGAGACTGACCCCCACCTTGCTACAACCTCCTTTCAGGTAATCGTAGGGAGCAATAAGGTCTCCCCTGAGCCTCCTTGAGGTTTTAAAGGAAATTTATGGGCTTTGGGGTATCAGGTAGGTTGAGCTTTTAAAGCAAATTGCTGGTCTTCGGCGTCTCATTGATTATTCACATTCATTTATCCCTCAGGGTCCCTGCGCGCCGACTCTTTCCATTCTTTAGCCTTCTAAACCTAAGCAGAAAAGGGAAATAAATAGTTCTGCACTCCCTCCCTCCCTCCCTCTTCTCATCTGCTTACAGCTTAGGCCAGGAAAAGTAAAGAGTTTGGGGCTTATGCTTTCATCCTCGCCAGAGCAGCCTTTGTTGGAGGCCTGTCAGGGTGACTCACACGTGCAGATGGGCACTTTCCCAGCTCTGCAGTGAAGGAGCAGCAGTGCCGACTCCTTCAGAGAGAGGTTGCCTGTTCAAGTTCAGCAGCTGTTAACAAAGACCGCAGAGTTTTAAATAACCCAAATAAATGAAATCTCTTCTCCCTCTTCAGTTAATCAGGCCTTGCTCTCTTTGTACATAAAAAAACCTGCTTGCTTTCCTCTTACCCAGACATTTTTTCATGGCAGATAAAAACTGAATGTAGGACATAAACAGCCAGTCCCATGGACTGAATGAAGCTTCAATGTGCAGTGGCTTCGTGTCTTGTGGATCTGCTGCTTTTGTCCTAGTAAAGTGCAAGGATTGGCATAAGCTGTTCTCCTGGCTGGACACTTCTCGTGATTCATTCTCCTGTGTGATTTCTCTGGTGCCTAGTAAGATTTATTTTACAGCCTTTGTCTTGGGGAGGGGAAGGCTGTAGAGATCCTGAACAATGGGGAAGGAAGTGAGACACAGGAGCTGGTGCCACCACCTCTAGAGATGTCACGGACTGGCAAGGACAAGCACAGACCAGCCACCTGGTCCTTGGCTTTAAATACTCGGAGCTGCAGACAGATCACTGGAGGGCACGGGACTGCAAGCCCATGTCATTTGGGATGCAGCTGCTGCTCTCCCCGACCCCGCCACCCCCTGCGCTACAGTGATTGCTCTGCAGCATTTGTGTGAACTGGGTGATTTTTGTTCCTCTCCGGCAGCACAGAGGAGTTAAGGACAATATGAAAACTTACGTGCTCTCTAAAGCATCTCTCACATTCTTTCCTCTTGCAGAAAGGAAACTGGACTTAAAATTGGTGGAGCTCTCCAGGCGGATGAGGGAGGCTGAGCTCTGGAAGTACTGACAGGCTGGGGAGAAGTGAGCAGGGTCTGTGTGGAGAAAGCAGAGCTTGTGAGTCTGATTAAGGAGCTGCTCCTGAAGTGTACTTGCGGAAACCCCAGATCAGACACCTTTAGCTGACACCGGTATCAAGCCCATATTGGTCACAGGTACTGTCTGGTTGGGGCATTTATTAGGAATTGCTTTTGTAGCACCTTAGCAGTGCAAGGCATTTGTCAAACACCTTCAGAAAAGGATTCCAGCAGACATACAATCATTAATTATTTACCCTGCAATAGGTGAGCAGAGGTCCCAACATGCCAAGACCTGTACCTACACACTCACACATGCACAGAGAAGCTGTTTTCCTACATTATTCTCTGAGGACACGGTGTAAATAAAGCTGCAGACAAAATCCATAAATAAATAAAAGATAAGGGCTCTGCTCTTTTACCAGCGAAGACAAGGGTCTCTCGCTGATGATACTGAGAGAAGAATTAGCCATGGGGTATTCCTGGAGCACAGGGTACTGTGGGATGGAGATAGGGAAGGTGGGAAGGGCCAGAACGCAGTGGAGGTGAAACTCATGTGCCCTGACTTAGCTACCTGTGGCACAAGGTCCAGGTCTGAGCTAGTTCACATATCTGTAGAGGTGCTTTCAGCCCATCATTTTCTGGGGTGCTGGCAAGTCCCGCACACGCAGAGATCTCACTTTCAGACACGTAGTCTAGCACAGGTGGATCCTATCCTATATTCTCTATTGCTTTTTCTCTGTCTTTCAGCACGGGTAGGCAAGTGAGCAGCAGTACAGATTAAAATTGCAGCTATTAGTCAGAAAATGCTAACCAAAACTAGCCAGCCTAAAGCCTGTGTTGCTAGGAAACAATCTGCCTCTTACTTTGCATTGCTACCGTTTGTATGCATCCACTCTTCCAATTTCCTTATTAATATTCTTTGCCTCATACCCGGTAAGAAATTTCCACTACAAGCTTCCACAGAATCCAGTCCTCTCCGGGTCCCACTCTGGTTAAATTTAACCTCAGACTGCTGGTGCAAGTGGCTTCAGTTACTTCGTTTTAGTCTGGCAGAAAACTGGCAGAATTCACGTGCCCAGTTAGGCACATGGGCATATACAGTGGGGACAGCTGAGCTTTGCGGGACATAGCAGTATGTACTGCCTTCTGATTTTCCAGCCTCTCCTGGGGTTTCTTCCTTTCAGTGATGCTGTTGCCTCTTACATGTCTTAAGGAACTAACCTGCCTGCTTGTGACTGTCCAACCATATCCAGAGGGAAACCTGGGAAAAAAAAATTAAATCTCACTAAAATTATTTTTCTTAGGACAAGCTACACTGATAGAAGTACCTTTAACCTGCGTTTTTGTGTCAGTGCCAGGGAGCTCTATTGATTTACTATATTTGAATTTCAGTCAATGTAGTTAAATCAATACCCAACTGGAGCAGAGACTGGGTTCTCCATTGATTTTAAGCGTGCCTGACACCGGTAGAGTTTGTAATTTACAAGCACAAGATATATTGATGGGAGGCAGCTTTAAATCTCTCTGGCCACGTTGCACGAGCTGCATCTGAGCTGTGCTAAGATTTAGGCTGGGAGCTGGAGGGGTTTTTCTAGTGATGCATTACAGAATCACAGAATAGTCAGGGTTGGAAAGGACCTCTGGAGATCATCTAGTCCAACCCCCCCGCATTCCCAGTCTGCTGGTTGTTGCTGATACGTGAGGACCACTGACAAAACACAACGTGTCACTGCTTCCCAAGGCAGTTCTTCTAAACTGAAGTTTAGCAAAAATCTTTTTTTTTCTCCCTTCTTTAATGTGTTTTCAGGTGAGTTTAAAGCATGTCATTACGCTGTCAGGGCTAGGAAGGGGCTCTGCATGCAGTATGGGAGTGCCATAATCTTGGTCCAGGCAAGGCAGGGAGAGCACTGACCAGCAGAAGTCGCAGTCCAAGCACTAGCTGCTAACCCTCATCAGCTGCAGCCAGAAATCACATCACCTTATAATCTCTCACGGAGGTGTTTGGCACCAGCTGCAACTTCCACAGGCAGCTCCTTGGCCACAAACCCATCTTGGCTTTCCTGGCAGGCTCTTACCTTACATCTTAGCAGTGAAGCAAGGAGGCAGGGTCCCTGCGGATAACCCTGTGTAATGCAGAACGCTTGAAAAAACAGCCTGGAGTGTTTTTCAAAATCTGAATGCAGGGGACAAAGGACAAAATTAAAGTGTTGCACCTTGCACCCGTAATTTTGTAATGGATAGAAGGGTCAGTATGGCGTAAATACATGTACATGGTCCCTTGTGGAGATTGTTCCATAATCCATAGATCTTTGCTGTTTGGAAATAATTCTTGCATGAGCCTGCGTTTTCATTTGCTTGTTGTCTTTGCAGCAGTTTGCCACGATGCGCAGTCTATTGCACTTGTAGCTATCATAAATAAACACTTAAGCTTTTTAGACCTGTTCTAAACACATCTCTTAGCACCTTTGTATATCATACTTCACCAAAATCTGTAGATATCCAGGGACTTTGCCACCTCATTTTACTCTGCTAAACTGAAGTTTTCAGAGGATTTCAGCAGAATTTGAGCTCTCAACTCTTATTCTTGTTGGCATTCTTCAAATCACTTGCAATCAGGGATTTGTACAATGGATGGCAACGCAACCAGAAAATCCCACTACACCAGGACGTTCTGCTCATTTAAAGGAATTATTTGACACATATACAGGTAGAGCCTGTAGACCTTCATTTTAAGTACAGAAAATAAAGGTGCAGGAAGATCAGTGGAAGGCCATGGTACAACAGAGTGCTTGTTCATTTTTTTTTTTCTACCTCAGAGAGCCCCTGTCTCCCTGTGGGACTCAGCAGAATCCCATCCAGCCCCACCAGAAGGGAACGTGACATCTCCCATCCTGGACTGCATTGCCCAGGCACCCTTATACCATGAAAGGTGTGGGTGGCAGGAGGGCAGGTCGTGACATACTGAGTAAACAGCTTCAGCCTTGGTGGGCAGGATCTGAGCTGGTCCCAAAGCCTGAGATTGGCAGCAGATCCCTTAATGGCAGGAAGAAGCCTCCCTCTGGTAACTTGACCCATCTTGGAAAAAGTGAGACCTACTTTCTGCTGTCTGGAGGAGCAAAATAAAACACGATACAGTACTTGGGAAAGAAGCTTGTTTGTGCATTGGAAGCCCTTGAAATATGCTGTTATTTCTGTAGCTCAGTGCCACATCAGCCAGTAGAAAAAGGACTCAGATTGCAGTTGGTTGAATGCAGTGGTAAAAAATGGTAAAAAGCAAACTTCAAATATGTTCCAAGTTAATAAACCTAGAGGTTCGCATCCGAACCTTGGCAACCTTGTTGTGTCTGGAAAACCTGAACTTGAATTCCTTGACTGAGCATATATCTCTAGCGCTGCTTGGGGTGCCCTGAGATACCCTGTGTGACTTCCAGCTGGGCTGGAAGGATGTGCATCTCCTGGAGGTCCTGTGTCACATCTGCCCACACTGGATGGGTGTCTCAGCCAAGAGAATTTGAAATGGCTCTGGATACATGTGTTGACGTCACTGAATTGAGCCCGTCTTGTTTGGTTTTGCAGTGAATTTTCAGTATTTCCTGTCACAAACATAGGTAGGCAGATGGATGGATAACTATATATATATTTGTAAGTTATTTGGGTACATCTGCTTTAGAAAAGGAAGTGGAGAACTACATGAAAATTAATCTGTCAAATGTGGTTGAAATGCTCAGATGAGCAGGTAAAGACTCTCGATAGATTTTACACTGACAGACTATGTTTTTATTACAAACCATTTGGCTTATGCTTAGCTAATACGGGGCCTGAATTCATCTGCCCACTGCAGCAGCTTTTGCACGAGGAAGAAGACACTCTGGTCTTGCAGATAGAAGAGGACCTTCATGGATGTCAGGAGTTAAATTATTGTAGGCCGTCAGAAAATCCAGAGCCTTCAAACTATAGTCTCTATTGACATAATTCTGTTGACTTCAGCAGCAACTCATTTGTCTGTTGGTTTCATTTAATTCACTTGTAGCCCAGCAATTGAAGTCTCTTTAGGATTGTTCTCCCACTCAGGGGTCTTCTGCTGTCTTCTAGTCTTTTCAGATCTCCCAAGCTGACCTGGGGCTAGAAAAACTGTATTGGACCGAAAAGAAGTTAAAAATGCAGTTTTCTCCTCTCTGAGAAAGAATGGAAGCAATCTTTCACGTAACACAAAACTTTCACTTCTAGGTAGTCTTATGAAAAGCAAAGTGAGAGCTAGAACCACCGACAGGCAGCAGGTGTCTTCTCATTATTCACTCATGATCAGTTATTAATTAAGCTGGCTTACTGAGGAGATCTTCTTCCACCTTCAGATGAGGTGGCTGGATCTTGGAGCTGAGATCTCCGTTTCCCAGCAGGCCACGTGCTGGTGGCCAGGCCAGCTCTGGAGGTGTTGTGCCAAAGAAGGCCCTGACATGGTGCTCAACCAGCTACTACGTGAGCGCTCTGCTCCTCAGCTCCTCCATGAAAATGGCAGCACAACCCCATGACGATACTTCTAATAGCCACGTTTTGGAGGGGGTGGGGTAGAAATTCGTTATCTGCCAAACCATGTAATTCGGTCCTCATGCTGGTAAAGATGACTTGGGAGAGGAGTTGTTCCTTCTGCATCAGTAATGAACCAAGGACCTGCTTTAGTGTTAATGTTACTTGTCTTTTGGATGTGCTCTGTCGCAGAAGGTAAGTCCACGTTCCTCTCTCCCAGCTTGTTAAGATTTTCTAGCACTTCATAAAAAAGCAGAGTATTAACTTTGGGGATGTGGCTGAATACACCTTACTTGAAACTGTTGTGTCTACCTCCATTTTCCTCCCAGGTATGTCTGGATGAGTTATTCTGCGTTTCCTATCCAAAACTACCATATAATTTTGCAGTGCTGTATAAAACTATGTATGAAATACACAAATTTGTATTTCATTGCCAAGGCATTTCAATAAATGGATTAAATTGTGTTGCCTAAAATTTACAAAGTACCAGAGTTTTCCTTGTGGCCATGAATATGTATTTTTAATATATATAAAATATATACAGATATTTAGATCCTGGTTCAAGGCCTCTTGTCTGCTCGTCTATAACTTATTTGCCCGTGGAATGACCATGGAGCCAGGTGTGCCCGTAAGGATAGAGTCGCAGTTGCCGTGAGTCGAATGAGCTCAGCAGATCCCAAACAATTTCCACCATCCCATGGCTTGGTGGGGGTTCCTATACGAAATTATAGAGGGAAAGGCACTCAAGTCACACACGTGCTTCAGTAGAAGCTTTAAAATTAGGAAGGAAAATATTCATTCTGGACAAAACATGGGAGTGGAAATGCTTTGTGAACCAGGTGGGACTCCTGCACCTGATTAACCGAGGCAGAAATCACTGCCATCAGCCCGCAGCGTTCTGGAGCTGTCTCGTTCTGTAAGTTGACGTTTGCTGATGCCAGCAAACTCAGCAGCCTGAAAAGCTATTTTTTCCCTGCTGCTGAGACCACCATTTCATAGACTCTGGCAAAAGAGGTGCCTTCTGTCTCCCAGCATCACATGCCAAGAGAAAGCCTTTTGTCTGCCTACAATAGAGCTGGTGGCAGAGAAGGAAGTTGTGAAACACTAGTTACTGTTGCTGGCTAGTGAGCCATAAAGGAGGGTTCTGCCAAGAGGACACAGGCTGGGATCTGACCTCCCTTTCTGTGCTCACGGCTACTGTGTATAGGTGAAGCCGTCACTTGTCGGGAGCATTGGAGACGGGCTGTGCGCTGAGCCGAGCCAAGAACTCCTTGGAAGTTAACAGCGTTGTTGGTGCCGGGGCAGAGATCCGGGTCCCCGTCGGAAACACGGACAATGCTTCCCCTCAGTTCCCCCGAGGGATTTCTGCCACTTGGGCAGTTGCCGGGGTTCTCAGAATGCAGCTATGAAATTGGTGGCTATCCCGAATTAAATACTATCCTGGAGGAGGGGGGCAAGAGCAGGAGGGTGGCGCTGAGCAGCTTTCAGGCTGGCCAGATTTGATGTCTTTTTTTTTATTTGCTAAAATCTCCTTTCTTAATACCCCGGCCTGTGTCTGCCCTCTCTCTTGTGCAACCTCAGCTCCGGGGTGTCAGAGCAGCAGGATGAGGTGCCTTTGGGCGAAGGAGGTGTGATGTACTGGTCCCCTCTGGAGCCCAGCAGCCTCCGCTGCTCCTCTTCCCCGTAGTCGCCCGTGCTTGATGCAGCTAGACCCGGTGGGACACCGATGGGGTGATCCTCTGCGTCTGCTATGGGGGTGCAGCGTGGGACAACAAGCCTGATGGCACGGTGCTGTGCGGTGATGGAGGATTTGTTCCCTCCCTGCTAAAGGGCACTGGCTGTCCGCTCCCTGCTGGAAGCTGCGCAGGGCCATAGGCACATGTCAGTGTGTTACTGATTACTCCCAGCGTAAGTCTTCAGACCCTCTTTTACAAGCCCAAGGGCTGAGAGATATATTTTTAAAGTGGAATCTGCAATTCTGGCATTTTCAGGTGCCGCTGGGAACCAGGAGTTCTAACCACAGCAGCAGCGACTCCTTCATGCAGCCTTAAACAACCTGGACTCAGCTCTTTCACACCGAAAAGGCACTCTGGGTTGCCGTTGCTTCCCACCTTCAGAAGACATTTTGCCGCAATAAGATTTTCAAAGTTGCTGCTTAAATTTGGCTTAAATTTCACATTGGAGGCATGTGAGTTTAACGGCCGGACTTTCCAAGCCTGAACCGCCTTGAATGCGCCCCTGACTTTTATTCTTGGCAAGTATTTGTTCTTGAAGGCAGAGTGAAACACACCTGTGCTGTGGTTTATCGTGACCTGATTATATCACCATGAAGTCAAAGGGTGGGTATGAGGGGAAAGCAGCTATTTAAAACCATTTTCATCGAAATCAGAGCAGTCTGCGAGAGCAGGACAGCTGTTAGGTGCACTGCGGGCACTGAGGTGGGAATTCCTGACTGTTCAACCCGGCAGCCAGCTGCAGCCGGCAAAAACCGACCCTGGCAAGTCAAGCGGTGGAAAGCTGCACCTGCGAGCTGTGTATGCGCCTCTTGTGGGGTTGGGAAGAAAAAAAAAAAAAAAAAGTTTAAAGACTCGATCACACAAATGAAACCTGAAGGGTGGAAGCTGTACGGAGGTTAGGTGGCGATAGCTCCATCAGCGCTACAGGCTTGGGGAGGAGTTGGAGCTGGAAAGCTGCCCAGCGGAAGAGGAGCTGGGGGTGTTGGTGGACAGCCGGCTGAATATGAGCCGGCAGTGTGCCCAGGTGGCCAAGAAGGCCAACGGCATCCTGGCCTGTATCAGGAATAGTGTGGCCAGCAGGGCTATGGAAGGGATTGTACCTCTACTTGGCACTGGTGAGGCCCCACCTCCAGTACTGTGTTCAGTTCTGGGCCCCTCACTACAAGAAAGACATCGAGGTGCTGGAGCGTGTCCAGAGAAGGGCAACGGAGCTGGTGAGGGGTCTGGGGGACAAGTCTTATGAGGAATGAACTGGGGCTGTTTAGCCTGGAGAAGAGGAGGCTGAGGGGAGACCTTATCGCTCTCTACAACTACCTGAAAGGAGGTTCTAGCAAGGTGGGGGTCATTCTCTTCTCCCAAGGAACAAGCGACAGGACAAGAGGAAACGGCCTCAAGTTGTGCCAGAGGAGGTCTAGACTGGATATTAGGAAAAATTTCTTCACAGAAAGGGTTATTCTGTCATGGACCATCTTGCAGGCTCAGCTGAGAGGACCCAGCGTGTGGTGGTGAGGAACCATCTGTGCTTAGGAAAATTTCCGAATGTCTGTAAAAACGACAACCCTCTGCTAAAACTTCTGTAGCTGGGTTGCCATTCCCACTGCCTGAAGTTCTGGATAATTAGCTTTAAGGATATTACAGTGATGCCTTTGGATCGTCGCCTTTGAGAGTTCAGCGAGGAGCTGAGGCAGTGAAATGCCTGCAGAGCCCCGGCGCAGAGGCAGGAACGAACCCTGCCATCTGTGTTTGGCTCAGGCACTGTAAGCAAACATTAAACAAGCGCGTTGCATCAATACACACACGTGTTTCAGCCTGTCGGTCGGAAACTGCCTGTATTGCACACGTAGGCAGGCAGCAGGACGTTGAAGGGCAGCCCCATCCACCAGCTGCCCATGCTGATTCGGGTCAGGCAGCTGGTACCCAGCTTTTGCTGTCGGACCTGAGCCTGTCGATCTGACAGTTGATTGCTGTGGTTCCTGAACTTGATGAATGAAGTTTGTTAAGTCACCTACTTCTACTTGAGATGGATTTTATGCAGTCATAAACTGGATGATACCACGCTGGGAGGAGTGACTGATACGCTGAAGAATCAATGAATCATACAATTGTCTAGGTTGGAAGGGACCTTTAAGATCATCGAGTCCAACCATCAACCTGACACTGCCAAAACCACTGTTAAACCATGTCCCTCAGCACCACGTCTACCCATCTTTTAAATACCTCCAGGGATGGTGACTCCCACCCTGGGCAGCCTGCTCCAATGTTTGATAACCCTTTCTGTGAAGAAATTTTTCCTAATATCCAATCTAAACCTCCCCTGGCATAACTTGAGGCCATCATGCTGCCATCCAGACCTTGACAGACTGGAGAAATGGGCCAACAGGAACCCCATGAAGTTCAACAAGAAGTGCAATGTCCTGCACATGGGAAGGAACAGCCCCAGGCCACAGTGTGTGCTGGGGGCCACCCAGCTGGAAAGCAGCTTGGCAGAAAAAGACCTTGGTGGACACCAAGCTGAACATGGCCAGCACAGTGCCCTTGCAGCAAACAAGGCAAATGGTGTCCTGGGCTGCCTTAGACAAAGTATTACCAGCAGGCTGAGGGAGGTCATCCTTCCGCTCTACTCTGCTCTCGTGAGACCCCACCTGGAGTAGTTTGCCCAGTTCTGGGCTCTCCAGTACAAGAGGGACATGGACATACTGGAGAGAGTCCAGCGAAAGACCATGAAGATGATGAAGGGACTGGAGCACCTAATGTATGAGGAAAGTCTGAGAGAGCTGGGACTGTTCAGCCTGGAGAAATGAAGGTTCAGGGGGATCTCATCAGTATGTATAAATACCTACAGGGAGGGTACAAAGAGGACAGAGCCAGGTTCTTTTCAGTGGTCCCCGGTGACAGGAGCAGAGGCAATGGGCACAAACGGTAACACGGGAGTCTCTGTCTGAACATCAGGGAACTGTGTCACTGTGAGGGTGACCGAGCACTGGCACAGGTTAACTAGGGAGGTTGTGGAGTCTCCATGCTTGGAGATATTTAAAACTTGTCTGGACATGGTCCTGGGCAACTGGGTCTAGGTGGCCCTGCTTGAGCAGGGGGGTTGGACCAGATGACTTTCAGAGGTCCTTTCCAACCTCAACCTTTCTGCAATTCTGTGATCTTGTTTCTTGATTAAATACAGGATCTTGGCCACAGTCACAACTATCCATTTTCCCAAGCATCGAGCAAGAATGTTGTGAAGTAAACAAAGCCAAGTGGTGTGCAGACATAGCCAAAATTAAATTGAAAGTAGCAAAATGATTGAGGACCCTGTTTGGATTAATCACCTAGCTCTGGTCAAGGCCATTGCAAGTGCAGGTTTTATTTAGAGTTTTTAAAAATAGGCTTCCAAAAAAGAAAGATCATTTACCAAAGTAATCATTTTGTGAGATGATAATTGCTTTGGTAGGTTCTTTGTTTTTCCATAAAAATGTTTTTAGAAAGAAAGATGACTTCTTTATGTAGAGAAAAAAGGCGAGTTTTTCTTCATGTAAATGAAATGTTATCATTGTTGAAGTGTTTCTGCAAAACACTCAAAGGTTTACATGGAAATACAAACCAAAATTCAATTATACATTTTAAAAATCTCTCACTATATTGCCCTTTTAAATTGATTCTGGTTTTATGACTTACAAATCACTGCTGCGCCGAGATGAAGACCAGGTTTTGTTCAGCAGGCATACGGAACGCGAAGACCAATATATGCGGCTGAAATCCTATATGATGATGTATTTTCAAGCCTCTGTGAGGGAATGAGGAAATACAAGTACTTCTCCCGGCATCAGAAACTTCAGAGTGAGATTTCGTGGCCTGTATGCGACACAGGGTACCTGGCGGGGTTCCCCGTGGCTCTCAGATCTGTGGAACCTTCTGTTAGCCACAGAGACTTGGTCGGTTAAAGACTCGCAGAGTCAAAGGAGTTGGGTGAATTTATAATGAGAGGTAATTGTCACATCACTGTAATTAGCCTGGTCAAGCAGCAAAAGGCAGTTTTAAGGGTGAGAGGTAATGATGGTGCCTTGAAGTTAAATAGCACTGACGATATTTTTAGGTGGATATGGGGAGGGTTCAAAGAAGACAGTGGGAATGAAAAGATCCTGGAAGCCCGCCTTTCCTGCCCCCAGACATCGCTCCCCTGTTTTGCGTGCCCCGTTCCTCTGCTTTATCCATGCCCCTAATCAGATTCCTGGTCCCCGCGGGCAGGACGGTGCCGTAGCCGCGGGTGCTGTGCCGTCCTCCAGCTGCAACGTGCGGGCTCCCTCCGTTTGCCTGTCTGCATGCTGGAAAGGCAGAATGAGTTACGCAGCGATGGATCTCATCTGCATAACGAAGAGCCCGTTCCCTGCACAGAAGGCCACAGAGCAGATTTCCTCTCTCCATGATCCTAATTAGCCATCTGTGGTGTGCAACTGGAAGGGGGCTTGGCTCAGCCAACGGAGCAGGAAAGGGGCAGCCAGAGAACGATTCCCCCAATCTAGGCTTGATCGGCATTTCTGCGTATGCCGGCGCAGAGCCTGCCCGTTGCTGCAGGGAGCAGTAACACAGCTGTAGACCAGCGAAGGGAAGGCTGACACCCTCCCCTTTCCCACGGTGGTTATGCAGAAGCTGGAAAAATCAGAGCTGTTTGAGAAAATCCCCTCTGGGAAAGTGGCCTTTGGCTCATGCATTTCAAAAAGGGCACCTGGCAACGTGTTGCATCCATGTGCCAACCTGTGCAAGCAGAGCAGTTGCCTCACAGCCGGCCGGGAGGATGGCTCCGGGGCACTGGATCAGGGTGTGAGGATCCAGAGATGCACGTGCTGCATCTAAGATATGTTTCCATTCTGAAGAAGCAGCATGGCCAGCAAGTCAAGGGAGGTGATTCTGCCCCTCCGCTCCTCTCTGGTGAGACCCCACCTGCAGTACTGCGTCCAGCTCTGGGGTCACCAACACAAGAAAGACATGCACCTGTTGGATCGAGTCCAGGGGAGGGCCACGAAGATGATCAGAGGGCTGGAGCACCTCTGCTGTGAGGAAAGGCTGAGACAGTTGGGGTTGTTCAGCCTGGAGAAGAGAAGGCTCCAGGGAGACCTTATTGTGGCCTTCCAGTACCTAAAGGGGACCTACAGGAACGATGGAGACAAACTTTTTAGCAGGGCCTGTTGTGATAGGACAAGGGGTAATGGTTTTAAACTTAAGAGGAAAGATTTAGACTAGATATAAGCAAGACATTTTTTACAATGAGGGTGGTGAAACACTGGGACAGGTTGCCCAGAGAAGTGGTAGATGCCCCATCCCTGGAAACATTCAAGGTCATGTTGGACCGAGCTTTGAGCAACCTGGTCTAGTGCAAGATGGCCCTGCTTATTGCAGGGAGGATGACCTTTAAACGTCCCTTCCAACCCAAACCATTCTATGATTCTAAGTTACAAACAAGATAATCCCCTTTCTTTTATTCCTTGAAGGTGTCCTGCCTTTTGGGGCAGGTCTGTGTTATTTTAAAAGGTTTGCGTGGAGGCTAGATTCTTATTTGTATATTCATAAAAAATATTTCAGTGAAGTAAAATAATTGAAACTGAGGAATATTGTGTCATTGCTCTTTTGTTTTACATAATGCTCGTAGTCATGCCATGTTAATATCAGTGGGTGAGAGTAAAAAATGGAAAATTGCTATAAATGTATAAAGTTGTGAAGGCTGGTTGTGTTATCGAGAAAAGAGCAGCAAGTAAATGAACCTGATCAATTACAAATTGTCAATTATATTAATATGTTCTTCTGGCTCAGAAGCTTCAAGTGTCAGTAGTGCATGAAAGGACATTTTGAAACAATAATATGGCTTTTAATCTTGAATCCTTTAAACTACAGACAGAAGAGAGACTCCTGTCTCAAGGTCAACTTGTGCTCAGACAGAAGTTTTATTTCAATTGCTGTTATGCCAGCTGGATTTATACGCATAACTATAAGAAGGCAGCTCTAAATCCACCTCAGAAACTACTAATACTTTTTATAAAAGAACTAGTTTATTAAGCAGCCTTCAGATTTTCCCAGCTTTCACTGATGGAAGCACCCTGCCCAGCTGGAAGATAGCCGACTAAACGTCATCATCTCTGTTGCACCCATTTCAGCAGCAGAATTAAGACTTGGTTTACGAGAGCTTCTGGCTCCTGGGTCCAGGGCTTTGGTTTGGTATGAATGTTACTGGCGTGGCCAAAAATAGAAAACCTGAACAACGATTCTTCTTTGTTATTAAGAGTGCGCACACACATTCATCCAAATTTTGGAATCAACCTGCTCTTTATTCTGAAATGCCGCAGTAGGACGGCACAATTTGTTGAAAAGGACTTAGGTTTAGCCCTTCGTTTCCAGCCTTGTGTAATCTCACCAGCTGGGTTTATTTTTTGCCTTACTGCTTTCTTGCTGCCTGTCCAGCTCAGCTCTTTAAACCTTCCATCGTGAGCTGGTCCCTCTGCCATCCGCATTGCTCTTCTCTGAACGCTCTTCCATTAAGCTCCACCTAAGTACTGCGAAGTTGCTTCTAGCTGTATTTCATGGTTTAGGTACACACTCTTCACATCCTACTCATCTTTTTCTATAGAATGTATATATTACATACATATAGAAAGTATACATTAAGTAGGAGAAGCCAGAAGCTCAGCTGGTTTTCAGCTGAAGTTTGGGCAGTCTGAAAAGAGGTAGAGGAAATAGCAGGAGACTGGATTTAATTCCTCTGATCGCTCTTTCAGACCCCCATAATTTGAAGGCAGTGGAGCTGTACTGATCATCACCAGCTCGTATTCAACCTAAAACTGACTTTGGCTCAATGAATGTATTCTTTCTGCAGGCAGCACAGAGGCAGCAGACGCAGGCTGGGGCTCATGGCAGGGTGAGGAGGAGGAGATGCTGGGGACCGCCAAGCTATGGACAACCCCCACCAGACAGATGTGGGTTTGGGAGATGTGTAGAGCATCAGCGCTACTGTAGGGGCACCATGATGAGAAAAGAAAGGACAACATATAAGCACAAGAGCAGGATAACATGCTGTAAAACTGGCTCCTGCAAAGTAAGATGACCAGCTAGGCTTAGTCCGTGCTGTAACCATGGGGTGCCTGAGCTAAATCTGATCTCGTGTCTCCTGCTGAGAAGAGGGTATAATATCAACCACATGAAGGAAAAATTTCTCTTGAAGGACTAATACTGAAGACAGGTCAAGAGTTGGCTGAAATTCACCTTCTCCATTTACTCGCCATGTCCAGCTTGCTGAGGCGTTAAGCCAGTACATTTCAACTCATCATTAATTCAGGAGGAATAAAGTGAGTCTTGTCACTTGTCCTAATAATACCTCATTACACATAAAAATGTGGCTAGCACGCTTGGTTGATCGATGCAAGGAGATCTGCTCAAATGAAATAAACCCTGAATCGTGTCTTTAGCTTTAGCTAGCTTGATGGGCTTAAGCCCCAAACTGTGAGGAGAAAGGGCCCAGGTCTGACTGCTGGGGCTCATGGCTGTCACCTCTTAGAAGTCACCACCAGTTCATTTTGGACGTTCTCAGCTTGTGGAGTTTTCTCATGTTGCCTTTAAACTCAGGACAAGACTCACAGGTTAATTAATTACGCTTGTCCTGATCACTTCTCTTACAGTTACAGTGGAGCATTTAGCCTTTTTTACTGACTGAAAAAGCACCTCCGTGGCTCTCACAGGAAGCAGGCACTGAAGGTCCTCCCTCCTCAGAGGTAATACAAGATTATTAGAACAACCCCTCTTCGCACAGGCATGCCTCTGTGCTGCATGGTGACTTTAGGTGAGCATGACTGGCTCGTGCAGCTAGTCTTCCCATAGACTAGCGTCCCTATAAACTCACAAGGATCTCAGAAAGAGCTGAAGGAAGGCTGGCATGGCCAACTGCAGGTCTGGAAAGAGTTGGAGGTAGGTTGTTGGCTGACCGACTTGCTGAAATAATTATTTTAATTCCAGGGACACCTTACTGTGTAATTAAAGATGTGTCAGATTGCCTGAAGTCTTAGTCGTGCATCACTTTTTGAAATTAGTCTTCACATCTAAACGCCAAATGCTGTTCCTACATAAAAGCAGTTATTCCTTTGGTCAGCTAATCCTGCCTCTTGGTCTGACCTCTTACGGCCACGAAACCTGTCTGGTGTCTGTCCTCACCCGAAGCCTCAGCCATGGTGGGCTACAAAGCCTTTTTTGCAAACAATATCCAGGATTTTTCCTGGACATGCTGAAAGCACCTGAGCTCCCTTGTGTAATACAGTTGTGCTGAAATGACTTTATCAATATTCTCCTGTGCTGACAGCAAGTACCCAAGCAGTGCCGTATCTAGCCTAATCATGGGATAACACATAAACACTCAAAAATGTAGAGCTAAGTTTAGAGGATAACACCGGAAAACCTGATAGAGGATTTCACTAGTTTCTCTCAGGCATTTTTATGAAGCCTAAGTATTAATAAAGGGAACTGTATTTAGGGGGAACTTGCTCTACAAGAGATAATGACTTCTGTTTACGTCTCAACTCAAACCGATCTTCTTCCGAGGATCTGAATATTTCAGTAGTTTCTTGAAAACATTTTGCCTGTGCCTGTTGTCCTGCCAGGGCCCAGGACCGAATGGAGGCACCAGAAATCCCATTGATCTGTGACACAGGGCCACCCTCACATCCTCAAGGGGTGTGTAAAACTGAAACGGATGCCCAGGCTTGTGGGTACTTCCTCTGCTTCTGGAGTTCCCTGATCTGAGAGACTGATCCTATCAATCCTGTCCTACAGGCTTCCAGTGCTGTGATACTGGAACAACTCACAATATTTAATATCCATGAGACAGAGTACTACTATTATCTACCTTTGATAAATTAGAAACTGAAGGACAGAAGCATCCAAGGTCAGATCCAGTAAAGAACTGAAGTGATTTAGAAGTTAAAAGGAAAAAAAACACCTGAACTTTTATCTACCCGCTGCCCAAAGCAGAGCCCCAAACTTTCAGACAGGGACCCACAGTGCTGTGCAGAAGAGCAGGGCGTCCAGGTGGGTGCAAAACGGATCCATCTGCAATGGGTCCACCTCCAGAGGGATCCGTGTCCACCCCAATGGATGCAAAGCGAGAGGAAGTTGCTGCGTATCAGCACAGCCAGTCTTCTGTCTCCTGGCACTTGCTGAAGGGGAATGCTGAGATCTGTGCTGCTGCTTTTACCTCACAAGTGAAGCAAGATAGACCCCGAACCAAAATCACCCTCTTTCACGAGGATAATATATTTATATGTAATATAATACAGATATAGATAATATAATACAGATATATAATATAACACAGATAATACATTTCACTTACAGAATTTCCAGTTTTTCAGCCCATTTTCCCCCTGTGAGTTTGCTTTCCCCATTACCAGATCCTCTCCTAACAATCTGCAGGCTTCTTTTGGTCACCAGGTACATCTTTCTCACTCCAGGAGCTGTACGGTCCTCACCCCACCATGGCAGTATTTGTGAACCAGGGAGCGATACAGGATGGCAAGAGCCCTTGCAGCTCAAAATACATTGCTACTCAAGCTGGAGGCCACTTTGGAGCTTTCTAAAACCCAACACCAGCCACAGAGACAAGCTGATGTACAAGACGTGTCAGTTAGGAAGGGGTACAAAGAGAACGTCGAGGTTAATGGGGGATGAGGGACCTGAGATTGTTTTGCTTTGGGCACTGACAATTGACACAATGGGAATGTAACCCCCAACCTTCTGCACTTTGGTTCCTGATGAGCTACTGGAAACATGAGTTCCTCTTAAGATATCACATTTTTGCTCAATGTCAAGCCTTACAGTAAGATGAAAGGCACAGTTACAGGGAGGGTATGACAAGTGTCGAACAACAAACCATGCTAGAAGAGTAAATGGAAGAGTATGGGTTTGTCGGGAAAGACTGAGCCCCCAAATTTCTCTTTAGATGCTATTAGCAGGTAGATGACACATTTGTATTTGGAGATCATTTGTACCAGCAGCTTAAAAGCAAAGGAGAGTAAGTTGCTGCCCTCAAGAGTTTATAACCTTTTATAAAGAGACAGGATATGTATAGTGGGTGGAAAAAAAGAAGTGATTACTCCACTCCTTTTTACAGATGGAGATAGAGATCAAATAACATCTCCGCTATCGCACAGGAAGCCTGTAGCAGCACAAAAAAGAAGGAACTGGGATTTTCTGGAAGCAGATGCTCTAACCACAAACTCTTCCTTCTTCCCTCACTTCCCACGTATTTTTGTCTTAACAGCCAGCGTCGAGTCGCTGCACGCTGAAAAAGGAAACGTCTCCCCTTACGCCCACCCGATGGCAGATGAGTTTTAGTAGGATGCTTCCCCGGTTTTCCCCGGGGAGTGGAGGGGGCCGGGAGGAGCAGCGGGTGCCTTATAGAGGCGGTGGGAGAGGCGATGCTGCGTGGCGGGGACGAGCTGCACGGCCGCAGGAGGAGCTGCGGGGACGGGTCCTGCCTGTGCCATGGGAGCGTGTGCTGGACAGGACGTGGGGTGCCCACACCGCACCCCACCTCCTCCTCCCTGACCAAAGCAGCCACTCATTTTCCCTTCTTAACAATGAACAACACACCAGAGCCTGAAAGCACTTTTTTGATCTAAGTCAGTGATAGATGAACAATTCGGGGGTTTACCACTAATAAATGTCTGAGTGGTGTAATTGGAGCCCGTTATGCTATTGTTATGATGACACCGATACACGTGTTGATGCTGTTATGGCTGGAGAGCTCGGGCTACATTATCTTTTTGCCTCTTTCACCAGGTAACTTGAGGCCGTGGCACTATTGATTGAGGACCGCCTGATGCTGTAGCGTCCGCTCCTGTAACCGTAGCCCGCCGGGGTTATGGGGCTATTGTGAGGGCTTTGTTTAGCTGCTGACAGCTCCAAGGAAGAGCATGCAAGGGTTGCAAACTTTTTCATTGTGTCTGCGCTTCTTTGGCTTGCGGACAATAGGAGTGGGCGGCCACAAGGAGGTAACGGGCTGACTCTGGCAGAGGACAGAGCAGGAGGTGTGGTACCCCACTTCTGAATGCTCCTGACAGCAGAAAAGGGGGTGCTGTCTCTTGGGAAGGTTGGAATGACATTATGCCTGGGCTTTCATTTTGGGTGCTCTTCTGGATGTGAATGCAGCCTGTTGATTATGCGGATGTGGAAAGCAGGCTAAGGGGATCCGATAACCTGTCATCCAAGATGCATCCTTTCCCTTGCTCAGCCCTGCTCACCTGCTTTGGAAATGCACACGAAAACACTCCGTTCGACCAGCCCAACACAAGCCCTCTAGCCATGGAGGAGGAGAAGACCGAGGGGACCTCAGCGGTGTGCCTGCAGCCATCTGCAGTAGCAGCCAGCAGCATCAAGCACGGAGGAGAGAAGGACAGCGAGGAGATGTTCCAAGCCAGCAGATGGTCTGAAAAACAGAGCCGCACAAGCAGCAATTCTAGAAATCACATTGCTGCTCCATCGGTGTCTGCTACCACAGTACCATCAGTGTTTGCTGCTAACGAGCTAAGCCATGATGTTATTGCACTCTGTACTCACATCCCCAGACCATCCATCATCCACGTGCCAAAGGTGAGTGCTCTAGAAGTCGCTATGCAACAAGGTAAGAAAATTGGCTCACTTTAACGAAGTATAAAAAGGCGTGGGGGAGAAATCCATAGGAGCATTTATCTTATATTGATTGGCACGCAGTCAAGAAAGGACTAATGGCTGTTCTTACTAAGATAATACAATATGACAGCTATAGCTTTCCTGCACTATTATCAGAAGCCTTATGTGATGTTTGTAATAATACTAGGCACTTTTACAGTGCGTTTCGTTCAGTTGTCTTCCTGTCTTTTGGTGATCCTCACTTGTTTTGGACCCGATCCAAAGTCTCTTCAAACGAACAGGCTTTTTTTTTCCCACTGACTTGAGTGAACACCACATTTTGCCGCCTCTGCCAGGTGCCTCGAGGCTGTGGCACCAGCGACTGCACAATCCTTTTTCCGTCTTATTTTTAGCTTGTATGTGCTTGGAGGCAACAGTAAGGTTTTGAGTACGGTTTTGGTCAATTCGATTTGTTCTTGCCTGAATAAGAAGATCACAAAGTTGTGTATTTTGCCGTTGATACTACTAAAATAATGAATAGCAATGGGAAAATAGTGCTGTTCTCATTTTCTCTTGGTTAGGTAACTGGAGACCACATGCTTTTTTTTTTCCCTTGATAAACACTGAGGAATAGAAGCCACATGTGTGACTCAACTTTTATTTTAATAGTCTGTTTCTCTACCAATTTCCTTGCCAAATGACATATATTCAGAGTGCGTCTCCTTGCTTTCCTTTCACAGTCAGGTAATATTGTATTTGGCAAAGATATCTGTTCTTCTTGTAGAAGAAGTGCTAGAAAGGGGCTTAATATGAGCTATAACTGCTGGAATTAAGAAAATTATCAGAATCAGAGTTTCCAGGTGGATTATACTGCTAGTAATGGACCTGGGGGCTCTGTAGGGCACCATTTCCATCCTGTTGCCACCAACCCCAGTCCCTATGTAGAGTATGAGGAATCACTGGAACTGCCTGAGAGCAATAATTTGCTTCAGTGCAAAAGGGAGGGTTGGTCGTGGAGGTGCTGGGATCTCTCTTTCACGGGAGATTTTGAAGAAGAGCTAGCTGACCCTTATCTGGGGATGGAGTAAGTATATATAGTCCAGCTGTCATTCAAGGAGCCAAACCAGATGTTATCAGGGTCTCCCTCACCAACACATTCCTGTGGTTTTGCTTGCTTTTTTTTTTTCTTTGCTTGGGAGGTTGAGGTTGGATGTCAGGAAAGGCTTTCTCACCTAGAGGGTAGTGCAGCATGGGAAGAGGTCATCCAGAAATGATGGGGGTGCTGTGCTTGGAGAATTTCAAGACTTGGCTGGGCAAAGCCCCGACTGACCTTATGTAGTGTTGGCAGCTGTCCTGCTTTAAACAGAAGGTTGGACATGAGGCTCCTTCCAGTCAATGTTTCTGTAGTTGTGTGATGTATGGATTTTAATGCATGTGTGCTGCTTATAAGCACGAGGAAACAGTATCAGACTGAGCCATCTCTTTGCTGTCACTGAGACAGTGATGCAGCTGGTGGTGCCCTTGGCTTTACAACACTTTTGTGACAATTTCTTCCCTCCTTCTGCTCCTACCTGCTCCCTTCCAACCACTTCACCCCGCCTTTGCTCATCTCTGGCTCTTCTCTGCTATCAAAGCCACTGCCAACACCTATCTCATGCTATGAGTGTCCACTGTAGCAGAAGAGGTTCCCCATGTTGGGCACAGACGTCTTTAACCTCCACAGGTCAGTGGTACTGGAGCAGGCAACACTGAAGGGCTGACACCATACTTATCCAAAGATGCTTCCATGCCTTTGCAGTGTTGGAGCAGGGATTCTACTGACTGACCTGCACCAGGGGTTTCTCTAGGAGTACATATGGTCAAATTTAGGAGTACAAATTTATAGCAATCTCCAGTCAGAGGAGTAGTCAGGAATGGGCCTCACCGCTCTGGACAATCTAGGTGATTTACATTATTCAATTATGCAAGCCACCACATCAAATTGTCCATCACTGTTTTGGTTTTTTTTTTTAAGAACAAGCTACAAAAACATCCATCAGGATGATGTGTGGTCCTGCCTTGAAGTTCCCGCTGAACATCATCTTCTAAGTGCCTTGATGTTTTCTTGTCACTGGGGAGACTTGTGAGGAAACTCCTCGTCACAGCTAGGAATTGGGCTTTCTGCTGCCCCTCAGCATTGAGACCTTCCTGCCTAGGTCTGTGGGGTCTTGGTGACACTCATGAAGTCCCACACATATGAGGAGCACTTCCCTCTCCATGACACACACAGGCCAGATGTTGCATCTGATCGGTCCCAGGCTGTCAGGGCACTCTGCTACCAATGGGCTGAGGTGAGCAGATTTTGGTGGCATGTCAGAGTGAAACAGGAGACCACAGAGGTTTTGGTGTCTAAGTATCCATGTCCAGCTTTTCTATGAGTGTCTGCGCATCAGAGACTTCCTTAGCAGCAGCTCTCGGTGCCTTACTCCATAAACGTCCTCCTCCTCAGCTCTTGCCCATCAGCACAACTGGTTTTAAAATGTCAGTACCCTCAATGGTTGCCTTCCCAGGCAAAAAGAAGATAAGTAATCAAAGCAAAATAAGAAGATGGGGCTATTCACAGAGGCTCTGTAGTGCACTGGTTGGAAGTTGAAGTGCAGTGTGTGGAAGAAGGCACGCATAAGGCCTGCTGACTCTGGTGAGATGAAAATGAAAGTGGGGGATTTGGACTCTGCCACAGTAGGGGAAGAAACATGATAAATATGGAGAGGAAGAAGAGGATCCCAGCAATGGGCCCGCAGCAGAGTGGGGAAGAGCCCCGTAACGAAGAGAGAGGGAGGTTATGGTCATGGCGTGTGATGGGCTGGGGACCACACACACAGCTGCTGGCGTGAGAGGGAAGAAGAAGATAGAGAGAAAAGGTGGTGGGAGGCACACGGGACATCTGGTATACATCTAAGGGAAGGGACTGGAACGTAGAGCCGAGGGAAAATGTGGGCCACGAGGAGAGAAAGAGAAGCACGGGGCCTCCGTGAGCAGGGCGTGGGTGGCCTTGGTAGGAGGACGGGGAAGAAACGAGAGGAGAAAGGACAGGGCTGCCTGAGAGCAGGGGCTGGAGGCATTTCAGACCCCAAAGCAGAGCTCACGCCTGTCCTAAAATAATAATAATATCCAAACATTGCTAAAGGAGCCAGCGAGGCCCAATGGAGAAGACACAAATTTCCATCCTCTTTGGCATACCTGAACTTCCCTTTGTATCTCAGTTTCTCCAGCTATAAAACAGACAAAATTTGTCCTCTCTCCTATGCAATCATGCTGAAATCTGTAAATTAAAATAACATGTACCTGCTAAGTGGCAAAAGGCAAACGTGCTGTGTCAACACAGGAATCTCACATTCCTATTCAGGAGACTTTTAATTCACGTTCTTGCATCAAATTCTTCAACAAAAGCTGAAGCATTGTCAGGAAAAGACTCTTTTGTCTCTTTTGTTTTCAAAATGACATCAGCAAGGGGCTAACAACAAATACGCTGAGAACTTCCAGCACCAAGAGACCTGCTGTCTACCTGTCAGCATAATCCTTTTCAAGCAGAGGATCAGTCCGTTTTTCACTAATAGCAGCATAAAATTCTAATTTGAGCACATAATATACTAATTAACGAGATCTTCCAGCTGACCCTCCCCACTGGGACATCTAGTCACATATTTTGGATTACAATGGAGTTGCATGCATGTAACCAAATCCAGAATTTGATCAATTATTCCTTTTATGAGAAGACTGCATCTGCTCCAGATGGAGTCAACCTTAAATCCAATATAAACATGATCCCAACAAAAATTATATTTGAATATAATTACTGAAGAGATTGAGTTAGACTTGTTTGGTCACAAATTACTGTGGTAGCAATGTGCTTGTAAATAACTGACCATCATTTTAATATTTAGAGATTGCCTCAGTAATAAAGCATGATTAAATGTCAATGAAGTTCTCCATGTCTAGCATCCTCATCCTGATTCTGACATGTAAAGAATTAATTCTTTTGTGTTTTGTATGCTGCCTGGAGGGTCTTTATCAGACTTTACAAGGCCATAAATCAAAGCTGCCAGAACTACACAGGAAACTTAGTCTGTCAACCTCAGCTACAACATCAAAAATTTTCCCATCTTTTATTTCCAAGCCCAGTTTTAGCCACTGATAAACTCTGGGGTGGAAACTTAGGAGAAAGCCTTATTGTTCTGAACCAACAACTGTGCTATGACTCCAATAAATGTTTCATGTCGACAAAAGCATATTAGTGACCCTTTCTTGAACTCTGTTGACCGTCAAGAGTTCAGCTTAATTTTTTTTTGTAACAAAACCCAAACATCATCCAGTGCATCATGGAATCATTTCTTCCCTTTCAAGCTGTTTGAGACACCAGAAAATCAGGAACTGAGACCTTAAATGAGAGATCCCGGGAATGATATGTCTGATGACGTAAGCTGTGCTTCCCATTGCACCTGGGGAGCCTCACTGAAAACAGTCTCACCTGTGATTTCCTATATAAAGCGTCAGTCATACCTTTAGGGTGTGTAGACCTCTTTAGGGAACCTTAGAGCTGCTTTCAGAGCTTGAATGTGTAACTTTGTCTCTTTTTCACCTGCACCTTTTTGATACCTAGGTTAGTTGTTTGGCTAGAGAAGCTAGAGGGTGGATTTGAGCCAGTGAAGCTCATTTTTAAGTCTGTTGGTACCATATTGTCTCACAATGACTTTACTGGGCTTAGGACCCTGTGATCTGAGTGGCAAGATAATGATGAGGGACTCCCAAATTCAAAGATGTAATTGCAGCTGTCTGGGAAATTGAAAAGAAACCTCAGGAATACCCCTTCCCACGCAGAAGATAAATTTCTATTATCTTCATTTTGTTCTTTGGGTCTTTCTCTGGCCAGTTTGTAGGTATGGTTTAAATCTGAGGGACTCAAGCAATGCATTGCATCAAGGACTTGAGAGCTTGATTCCTCCCTGCTTTACACTTTGCCCAATTGTTTATACTCATGCAGACCAACTGTAAAACAGAGCCTGGTCACGACTCGCCACACATTTAGAGGAGGGGATGGTGCTCACTGAATGGGGATACAGGACTGCAAGAGATGAGGCCAGTTGAGATGGAGGAAGCCCTACACTGAAGTTATACCCCATAGGCAAACTCCATAAATACATGGAAAATGTGAACAGTCCATTGAAAATAACGCGACTTCTCACAGTCAAACTCACACGTATTTGGGGTTTTGTAGCACCAGCTCCTAGGGATAAAGTCCTCGGGAGGATTCCTGGCACTGCTCGTGCTCTCCTGGGAAAACGGCCAAGAGTGGTCATGTTCAGCTCTCCCCGGGTGCTGGATGACCCCACAGGCCTAAGTGTCTGGCTGCTGAAGGAAGCATTTCAAGTACACGTTGGCAGTTGTTAAGTATTTTGATGACTAGTTAGCAGCTAAAAATTAGCAGGGAATGAACAGCGTTACTTGGTGAATGGCAGCTAGTTGATACTGAACTGTTTCCTTGGCTTACCTTTGTGAAGGTTTCACTCTACCCCTCAGCAGAAGAGGATTGCGGTCATTTTATCAGCGTGACTGTGGAAATTGCACGGGGACAGTCTTTTCTCCAGCACAACAAGCAAAAGCTACCTTTATTTTCTCCAAACTTTTTCTGGTGCAAATTTGCTTTAATTTCAGCAAATTAAATCCAGAGGGTAAACCCCATCCCTTCGAAGTGCTCAAGCTGGGCACTCAACTATGCGCTGTGGTTGCCAGAGAAACATTAACACCCTTGGCTCCTCCAGCATTTGCAGGAGCTTAGCACCTCAAATAAAATGTTGTCATTTATTTAAATTACATTTACATTTTAACACTTTGGCAGAATCCGCTGGGAGATTATGGCCTTGGTGACTTGGCCAGAGCCCTCCAACAAGCTTGAGAGAGTCCTTGGACAGGATTCTTTTTTTTTGGACTCCGCTGCCTTGGGCTTTACCACCAAAACCTCTCTTAGTAGTGTACGCTACCGTAATGTTTTCCCTTCATCGCTTCCTCTTAATCTTGACTCTCTAGCTGGCAGCTGTCTGGGGAGAATGTGTGTGGGCTGGGAGTTCTTGACTCTCAATATAAACAGCACCTAAGTGAAACCAGACTTTGTCATTACATTTTTTCTTTGCTTTCCACTCCCACATAAACACAGAGGTAATGGCACTGCGCGGTGCAGAGCCTTTCATCCTGGCCAATGCACAACTCATCTACTTCCGTGGCCTGCCCGCAGGCAAAATAAAATCCGTCCTCATAGCAGAAATAGCATGCTCTGATCAGAGACCCCGTGTCCTGTCCCAGCCGCGTTGCCAGCGCTCGGCTGGCACATCTCTGGACAGACCGATGAGCACCACCACCCTCTCCTGCCTGCAGGGTTCCCCATCCAGCAACCGTCCCTTTCATCTTTCACATGGCATTGCTTTAGTTGATACGTAACTACTCCAGATGTGACCCCAACCAAAATGGTGCAGTTTCCTCTATTTGATGAGAAGCTCTTCTTTTTTCTCCTTCTAAATCTAGCTCCTACTCTTTCATTTCTCAGCTTGCATCAGCCAGGTTAGTTTTTGCAGAGGGGTCATGCAGCTTTCAGCTGCTCTTCTGCAACAGCTTCTGCATAGCAGAGTGATGAAGGACAGCCTACGAGCTTCCTTCGTGCCCTCTCTCACCCTGAAAGCTATTCCAACAGCTCTTGGTTGTAACGACCCTCCTGTGTGCCAACAATAATAATAGAAATAGTAAAGCTTTCAGGCAGTTCTTGGAAGTCACGAGACCCTCATTTAAAGGGGATTAAGGAGGAGAATTTGTAAAGTTTCATGAAAGGTACTTCTGAAAACAAGATATTGTAACAAGAGCACTTTGAAACCTCCCCTAGGAAATTGGAGACTGCATGAAACTTGACAGGTTTTGGGTTTCATCACCAACACAGAACAGCTCAGGGTCACTGAAGAGTTCATACCCCTTCTACTCTTATGGTGAGCACGAGGGTCCTGGGGTGCTGCTACGTAAGCAAACACTGGCATCCCATTAGCATTCAGTTTTTTGCTTTTGCTGACTTTAGCACCTGCAGAACTGGTGCTGTTCAGCTTTTGTCAGCTTTCATGCCCCATTTACATGTTCTCCATAGCCTTGCTCTGAACACAGTGTGGATGTTATGTTAGCATTCTCCTTCCTCCTGCCTTTCAGTAAATTAAAGGGTGTTCGTAGCTCTCAGGGGGAGATAAGATGCAGTTTGAATCAATGGAGTAATTACAGAAGAATATGATACTAATGGAGCTGATTTGAATGCGTATCTAAGGATGAATGCTATGGCTCCACGCCCAGACAGTGTACACTTTCCTCATGATGAGTTATTTATGACTTGACACATCGCGGCTCTGCTGTTTTGTGGCTCGGCAGCATTCATGTCCTTGATAAAGAAAACTATCAATATTGTGCATTCTTACCAATCCAGGCCTGGCTGCTGAGCAGTCTTCTCATCTGGTGCAGCCATGGCCACCCCCTCTCCAGCAGCAAAAGCAGAAGAGAAAGGTTGATATGGCTTCACCAAGGGCAAATCGTGCTTGGCCACAGAAGTGACCTTCTATGATAGAGTGACTGCATCAGTGGACAAGAACTACTGATGTCATCTACCTGGAATTCTGGAAGGCCTTTAATATGGTCCCCCATGACATTTCTGCCTCTAAATTGGAGAGAGACTGATTTGATGGATGGACTATTAGATGCAAAGTAACTGGCTGCATGGCCACATCCAAAAAGCTACAGTCAACATCTCAAAGTCTGAGTGGAAAATAGCAATGAGTGGTGGCCCTCAAGGGCCTGTAGTGGGACCAATACTACTTAATATCTTCATTAATGACACAGTGGGATTGAGAGCACCCTCAGTCTGCAGATGACACCAATCTGAGTGTTGCAGAGGGAAGGGATGCCATCCAGAGGGACCTGGGCAGGCTTGAGGAGTGGGCCCATGTGAACTTTATGGAGCTCAACAAGGCCAAGTGCAAGGTCCTGCACCTGGATTGGGGCAACCCCCAGTATCAATGCAGACTGGGAGATGAATGGATTAAGAGCAGCCCTGCGAAGAATGACTGAGTTTTAGTAGCCAAAGAAGAATGCTGTACCTAAGGAGCCTGATCAGCACCAAACTGCTCATCAGCCGTATAGGAAGTCACTTTCCAGCCTGTAGGACCTTGGGGACTCTGCCTGCGAATCAAGACCAAGTCTTACATGAAGATGCCTGCATATTGGCTGAGAGACATAGAGATCAAGAAATCCAAAACTTTTAAGATCTTATATATATATATAAAAATATATATACATATTATATACCTCAATATACATATATCTATATTAATATATAATAGCTTGTAGTATAGCTATTTTGGGACCTTCAGAGTCCATTCCCTGTGGCATCACGTGCTTCTGGCACGACAGTGTTTGTCTTCTGCTTTTCTTATTTGTCTCACAGCCATAGGTTGAGGACTGTTGTACCTAAAGATATTATAATACCTAATACTCTGGGGCTAGGTGGCAACACAAAATATGAAAGGCAGTGGCTTGGCAGTAGTCCAGCTATACAGTGATATGAGCATTCAGCCTTTCCCCAACCAACATGCCTAAACACTGACCTTTAGAAAAGTCATATCTAAGCCATGAGGAGAAAAGTCTTATTTCTTGATTGTTTTTAACGGAAGAGTTTAGATCACAAATAAGTGTGCCAACAGTGGCAAAAAACAAACCATATGGGCTATTAGTTCCCCTAATGAAACAACTGGGCACAGCCAGACCTAAGTGTTTGCTGTGGCGGGTCCATCCCAAGAGAGATTGTCATTGATTTCAGTCCCTGAGCGTCAGATGCAAAATGCTATTGTTTGAGCTTTGCAGGCTTCAGAACATGCTCATGGAGCTTTATTTTGGGTAAGGACTCTACACAGAGGCTAAGACCCCTCCAAGAATAATGGCAGGTTCCTGTAATTTGGGACCAGCTATACATTTTGAATGTAGTCCTATTCTGTCACCCTCTTTTCCATACACCAGCGGTCACGGCTCTCCAGCTGCTCTGTTTAAATGAGTGCTTTTTTGTAACTCTTTAATTAAGCAGGAGAATGCCACCGCAATAGCAGAAGGGACCCTTCGCTCTCCTGCCCTGACACAAAGCAGACATATGCCGTGGCTAACAAGGCGATGCCTTCTCTGGGGACAGGATAGACTTTTCACCTATACACACCCATAGCTGCCTCTCATCCTGCTGTTGTACTGGCTCCGAGAAGAGAAGCTAAGCAAAGGTGTATCACGGAGCCAACAAATAATTCAGTGGGCAAAAGTTGTTGAATAATATTTAAAACCACATGCCGTAAAACATGTGTTCCTTGCTCTGTAATTTCAGCTTGTAATGGTGGGGATGCATAAAAAGATCTAACTGATCTGTTTGGTAACAGATTTTGCATCTGTCCTTTGGCGTATTACAGAAAACTCTAGCTGAGTGCCAAAAGACTAAATTCATTTTTAGGTCCCTAAAGTGAAATTTGGACAGGTATTTGTTGCTGCTGAGGAACCTGAGCCCTTGACTTAGCATCTGTAGGAACCAACCCCAGGTAACCAAAACTGGGCATAAAAAAGTAATAGTGGAGGACCTTGTTTCAACTGTAGACCTAAATCTTGTTCCTGTAACTACCTAATAAAAAATCAGAGTTTAGGTTTTATTTCTCCCCGTTTCTTCCACAGCCTAGCTGAGTGATCTAGATCCTTCTGGGGAACAAATATAAAGTAATTAAATGCAGTGTGACTGCTATCCAGGTTTCAGGTCAGTGAGATTTCAAAAGGCTGATACAATTTCTAGCTGACTGACTGGTGTCTTCACTAGGAAGAGCTCAAGTGAACCAGATAAGCATCGATAGCTGCATGGGATGAGGCCCATCTCCCACCAGAGTGGCGTATGGAGATGCTAAGGTATCGAGACCTTATAGCAGCCTTCCAGTATCTGAAGGGGGCCTGCAAGAAAGCTGGAGAGGGACTTTTTGCAAGGGTATGTAGTGATAGGATGAGGGGTAATGGCTTCAAACTAGAAGAGGGCAGAGTTAGATAAGATATCAGGAGGAAATTTTTCACTCTGAGGTTGGTGGTGAGGCACTGGCGCAGGTTGCCCAGAGAAGGTGTGGAAGCTCCATCCCTGGAGGTGTCCAAGGCCAGGCTGGACGGGGCTTTGAGCAACCTGGTCTGGTGGGAGGTGTCCCTGCCCATGGCAGGGGGGCTGGAACTAGATGATCTTCAAGGTTCCTTCCAACCTAAACCATTCTATGATTCTATGATTTTTCAGGCTTAAATTTACTTGTGTGAACAAAAATTTTTCCTCTTCCCCATGAGCACCACAGTAACATGTGTTCAGCTTTTCTGGATGTCTGAGTGGGCAGGTTCTTTTTTTTAATATTAAGCCCAACTCTTCCTTTGCTTCCACAAACCTGTCTAAAATCTCCTCTGTCTGCTGCCAGCTTCCTCTGCGGACCTGCCAGACCTCAAAAGAGCCCTTCTTTTATATGCCAAAACTTCTTGGTACTAGCCGTCTCCCTGCTGTGGCCTTCTTGAGGTTAAAAGCAAACATAAATCTTATGCTCAAAAAAACAGTTTCCTTTCTGCTTGTCCCTACTCAGCTTCAAAACCTGAGTGAACTTCAGTCCTTCATGTTGCATTTTCCTCTACTTTCTGGAGGACGTACATAAGAATTTTTCTTCCAGTTTCTCTGCTATTATTCAATCAGATATGATCCTTTGACAGAAGCATCTAATATTCATTATGCTGTTACTGTACAATTCCCATTATACACAACCTCTACCCTTTGCAGCTTTTCTTAATTGTGACATTTGCAAATGAATAATTAAAAAACCCCACCAGAACAGATTCTTCTTGTTTCAGCCAAATATAATCATGTAAATAATTTCAAATGTTGCCATCTCGTAATTTCAAGACAAGTTTGTTTTCATTGCACAAGAATTTAGCAGTATATCATCTGGTATTACAACTTTGTTTAACAGAAAAGTGTGTGAAATCAAGTCCCAGCTCTTCTGATCCTCTGGTTTGAAATAGTGCACAGCTTCTGAAAGGAAAGAATGGCAGTCCCATCTCTCAGGAAGTTCAAACAATAAACTGAAGCAGTAAATGAAAATTATTTACATTGAGTCATCACCCATTTGCAGAAGAATCTCACTAGTAGGACGGGGTCTTTTCGCATGTAATTCAGAATAGCGAAAAAGAGAAGTATTTAAGGTCCAAAAATGGCCATGAGCTAAAGGTAGATTTATAAGTGAGGTAGGAGAGCAGGACAAGAAGAGAACTTCTGTGCCTACAAGATCCTCTCTGAAAGTCACAGTAAGTGCCAATAAACCTCTGGACACGACTCCTGTTTGCTGGAGATGAGCATTTCCAGGCATCTTGCTCTAGCTTAGCAAAGCAAAGCCGTGTCATCTTGAAAGTCATCTCCTTCCCTTGGTTCTCACCTTGACAAGGTTTACCTGGCCCAAACTCAACAGCTGAAGTCACCCACTGTCATGACATGTTGGGACATTTCTCAGACTCTCTTCACATGCAACTGTGTCCTTTCTAGTCTCCCCGGTCAAATGAAACTGTTCTGCTCAGAAGCCTACAGAGGTTCAAGCAATCACGTTGTGGGTGCCACAGCCTTTCAGGTTCATCTTTGCTGCTTGGGGCTTTCATACCCTTTGGGTCTGTGCTCCTCCCAGCCCTGGGCAGAGGCTGAGGTGGGCTGGATCTCTCATGCTGGTGGCTTTTTGAGACCAACTGAGAGCAACTAATTGCTCCCATATCCTCTTCTGCTCCTCAACTTTACCTCAGGATTGTTTTTTTCCTTGTATGGTTTTACCACCTCTTGGCCCAGAGGGAATAGTCATAGATGGAAATTACCAGGTTTCGGGAGTCTCTCTCTGATTCCTGGCCGTGACTTGCTGGTGCTTTTCTCCAGCCTGTCCTCAACAGGCTGAAATCAGAGCTGCAACCACGACCGGTAGGCACAGGAGAGGGCTTGTGCCCCACAGAGCTTGTCTGCTCTTCCCCCCGAGACCACAGCTCCTTCAATAAAAGCCGTTACCTCTCGGTGCAGGACATGGCAGCCCCGCTCTGCCCTCCTTCACCCCCATCTCTGCAGGGTTTCTTCTGGGCACGTGCCGTGCCTCTTCCCTCCCCACCTCACCCTCGGTTTGCAGCTGGCGGTCATGCCTGATGTTTGCCCAGTGTTAAGATGATAGTCCCTGCTGTCTTTTAAAAACCAGACCATGTTCCAAATCCTCATGGATGCTGAGAAAAGCAAGAACACCCTAGAGGTGTCAAAAGCAAATAAAATTAACAGTGCATCAGTATCAAAGCAAATATCGTTATTCTGAGCATGGCTGGCTTTTGAGTTGAGCATCCCTGGAGTCAGGCACACATGCACGCACACACAGGGCGGTGTTTAAAGGCTTCCCGGGACAAAGGTTGTATTTTGCCATCCTGACCCCCCCCCAAGAAGGGAAGAGGGGAACCCCAAAGAGGGCTGCGAAGGCGCCTGCCACCCCTGCCCCAGCACGGCTCCAGGGACAGCAGTTATCGGGGCTCTGGCTAAAGCCAATGGCCTTAAGAAACTGCTTGCTTTTATTTTTCTGGCTTTAATTTTTGAGGGATTCTCCGGTTTTCGGTGGGATTTGTCTTTTCTGTAGGAGGATTTTCCCGGTGGGCTTTGCGCCTGGATGCTGTCCTGTGCAACCTGTTGTAGGTGACCCTGCTCTGGCAGGGGGGTTGGACTAGATGATCTCCAGAGGTCCCTTCCAGCCCTGACTATTCTGTGATTCTGTGATTCTGTATGCATAGGGAAGAAGGCTGACACAAGCAGATTTTAATTAAACCATTCTTTTAGCTCCCCAGGCTAGTGTAATTTAGCTTCTTCTCAGAGATAATATTAACACTTACGTCATTTTTCACCATTATTAGGTTCGTTTGTGGAATTGCATTGGAGAGAAACCCCCCTGGATGCAAATGCTCATTGAATCCTATTGTTTCAGTTCCCTTCAGCCATCATTTCTCCGCCTAAAAACAAATGTTACCAGCAACAGGAAGGAGCTTGGTTTTCCAAAAAAATCAGCAAAATTGCACATGCAGAGTACAGGCATAATATTTCACTAAGATCTGCCTGGTTAGAAGCATTATTTGTCTGTAAAATGAAAAAAATAAACCCAAAACCGGTACTGTCTGAAGGGGACTGAAGTGGGAGACTTGGAAATCCGTGGCATCACGGTGGTGGCACAGGTCAGAAGGAAAGGAGAGCCGGGGTGCGGGGAGGTGGGGAGACTCCCCCCCTGCCCCCCAAGTCAGCAGCTCTCCCTCTCTTCCCACCCACTTGGCGGTTCCTTAGCAGCCCTGTTCGCCCTCTGAGGCAATAAAATAAACCCCACTGCAAGTGGAATATCCTAGGATTAGCTGCTCAGGCCTGGCAGGGTATGAGCTCACACTTTGCTCGGCTCCGGAGAACAGGCAGGTGAATAAGAAATCACGGAGTGAGTGTGTCGGTTATTATAGTGCCCTCCAATGTGCAAGTGCTGTGCTGTTTCATTTCAGAGGGTCATTGTTTGTCGCAGGGAGAGCGAGAAGGGGTCGCTCTCGTGAAGCCAATTGCAAAGCTTCGTTAGGTCTTAAACCCCAAGAGGAAGAAATGCATATATTCAGATATAAAGAAGCATCTGGAGCCGAGCTTGCTTTAACGCTGTTCCTAGGAGACTTGCTTTGGGTGCTAGACAAAGCTACAATCATTTTGGTAGTTTACGTAGACACAACGAGGTGGTGTCTCACTCAGCCCATATGGGCATGTAACCAGAGAAGATCTGCTGCTACTCCTCTGCTTTACAGGGGGAAATTCTGGAGGACTCATGGTGAGCTCCCCCATCATCTCCCTGTCCTGGAGGTGGGCGCAGCAAGAGTGACCACCAGTTGTACCTAAACCATGTAGGGTACTTAAAGAAACCATGCTGCTCTCTGGGATGCACCGAGGCATTAGAGGAAATAAGTCTATATAATCTAGTCTGATGGGTTTCTCATGATGGGTTTCTTTTCTAAAATATAATGTCGCTGCGATATTAACCTCTGCTCTGATAGCTGTTGCGGTATGTGGGTCCAACCCCTCGGTCCTTTCCCACACACCTTGCCTTCCTCTCCTCTGAGCCCACCTTTCATCTTCTATTTCTTAATGTTTCTCCCTAAGGAGCATTTGCTTCGCAATAGTTGTAAACCCTACCCTGGCCTTCAAAGGGCCTTAGCAAACCTGTGTAATATATAAGAAGAAATGCTAGACATGGGATCTGGAGGTGCTGCTCCCTCCCTTCCTTCCTGCTCCCTGCAAAACAAACCGAAAAATGTGGGGGTTTGGGCTGATGAGCTCCGTGAGCTGGTTTTGCTGATGGCGTTAGACCCAGTGTGGTTGTCTCAAGCTCAACCATGGGGGTGGCTGACTCGTGTAGGAAGGGAAGGGCTGAGAGGTGAACGCAGAGGGGTGTGAGTCCCGAACCCAACCCGAGAAAGCACAGCCGGAGAGCACAGCCAGTGGGAAGGCAGAGGTGGGAGGGAAAGCGAAACTCCCTTAATGCTGAAAAACTGGAAGTCAGGCAAGATTTGGGAGGTGACCAAAAACCTGTCCCGTTCCTGCTTCCTCTCCTGTTCCTCCCCAAATCACTGTGAGTTGAACAAGAGGAGCATGGAGATCTGGATGTGTATTTTGTAATTTCATTTTTTTATTCATTCTCTCAATGCACAAGCATACTTCATGCCTGAAATTATTTCATTTTCTGCTAAAGAAATCTTTGTAGCTGTTTTTGTTGTTTGGAAAGCAAAACAAAGCAAAAAGCCAAGATGGAAAACTTGGAGCAGCTCTAATAAGTTTATTAATATTCACCATGGCTGTACATCAAAATACTCTAGTTTCATAATACGGCTTCTGAAAGTATTGATGTTTGATACCAATGTGGATATTTTGGCTCTGCGCTTCTGTCTTTCCTGGTTCTATCATAAAATGCATCACAGCAGCATGACACCTGCTAACCTCTAGAAATACCCGACTACAATGATGCCAATGATTTTCTGTAAATTATCAGTTCAAAGGCTTTTAATGTATTTTGAACCTCAGTCATTATGGATTTCTGGCAATGGCAAAGGGTAATAAGATAATGCGTATATATTTTCCAACACTGTGCTTCACTCATCCTGCCAGGCTGCTCTGTGCAGGTGGAGCTGGAGGGCAAGAACCCAAAACAGCTACATTGCACATCGGGTCTGTAAGTGGAATAATAAGGAGTGGCTTAGCAGAGTTACTGAACTGGTACAGGAATTTGGCATCGCATCGGCTTTCTTCTTACCTCACGGGAGTGTGGTGAACATGTGCGATTAATGTTCTGGGTCTTTCAGGGGACATGGGTAATCTAATATGGCAAAGTAAACTTTTTTTTTTCAGGAATAAATTAAAGGTGAGATACTCCACTTTAGTTTTTAACCTCTTTTTTATCCTTGTCCTTTGGCTGGCTTGAAAACAAGGGTGGCGATGTTTGGGAAGGAATCTCCCAGGTAACTGGGATGCAGTGATCTGATGCAGATGTTTCTTTACTGCTATCATATCATATCATATCATATCATATCATATCATATCATAATTTCTCATTTCATATCTATTATTATCAGGAGACCTGTGCAGCTCTACAACTTGATACACTGCCAGGGTTGGATTAGGAGCTCTGGAAGTTTAGCTTTGATTTCAAAGGGAGATATTTAGCTAATAATCCTTTGCAGGTTTGCACAGGAATGTAGAGGGAAGGCGTCTCTCCACTGAAGGATCTGACAGATTTATTACCCTGCTATCTGCCGTGAGCACAGGCTGGGAAGGGGCAGTGGTGGAAGGCTGTTCCCTTGCCTGCAGAAGGCATTAAGCCCTGCCTTGCTGAGAGAAGCAAATCGTGGCAGCTTCCCCCTCCCGGCAGCTCATTTCCCTTTCCCCTTCCCTTCTTTTGTCTCCCTTCCCGCTATATCAAGGCACTTTACATAGCTGCTCTGCTAGCTGCACCCCCAAATTGCTACAGCTCTGCTAGTGGTATCTCTTCAGTTTCTTCTGCTCTCTAAGCAAAAAAAAATGTAGCAGAGAGCACTGTAGTATCTTTTCAACTTACTGAGCACCTGCTAAGCAGACTCTCCTTCTTACTACAGGGAGATTCTTAGAAACAAAATCTCCTGCCTTGTATTTGTGAAAAAGTCTTCTGCAGAGAAGACTCTGCAAATTCAGTACCCCACGCTTGCCAGGTACTGCCTACGATGAGGGTGATGGTTCCTTCTGGGATATTAGCTCTGGACTGCGTGTTTATTACAAGGAGATACTTTCTTCCAGTTCTGGACAGGCTCCTTTTTTAACCCAGATTTTGCAGTACAGCATATGCAAACAGCACACGCTTCAGCTTTGTGTAGGGGTTCCTCACCTCCCCTTTTCCCCAGCAGAGCATTCCTCCCCTCCAGAGACCTCTGCTGCAGGGGGAGGGCCGGTTTCTCCTCCCAGCTTTGGCCTGACACAAGGCTCAACCTTGCCCCTATCTGAACTTCTGCCCTCTCCGTTTCCCCACTCTGCTCCCCATATCCCAGATTTCCTGGCACGGTGTGGGACCAAGGAAGGAGGTTTGGAGGAGGTTTGGGTGAGGCCGGGAGCAGTCTCACTGCAATAACCCCAACAGCCAGCGCCGACGTTGCAACGGGGTTTTGCTCCATCCTGTGCAAACACTGAGGGTCACCGTGGTCAGCAGGAGCTGAGGAGACACAGGCTCTGTGCCCCGCTCACTCCCCGGCTCTCTCACCTTGTGTCTCTTAAGGGTATCCCCAGCATATCCTAAGGATAAGAAACTGTCCTACAAGAGTTGGGGTGAATGACTTCCCTACAGAGCGACATTGCATCAGTGGTGAGATACGGACAAATCCCACCCACGCGGGAGGACCGCTCCATCTTTTTATTTCCACCTTCCTGCCTTAATCCAGGATATGCCCCAGCAGGTGGGCTGCAGGATCAGATGATCCCCTTGGCCTCAATCCACTGCTTGCATAAATTCTGCAAGGAAGCCTCTCAATACTAAAACACCCAAGAAATGAATTTGCAGCAAATCCCTTTGATCTCTCATGAGATATTTGAAATCAGACCGTAGTTGACTGTTAAAAGTTTGTCCACTTCACATTCCTGGGAAAGGAACTGCCTTCCTTTACATATTGCATGTTGGAAGCCTCTCATTTATGACACCCCTGCATCCCTGCGGGATAAAATTGCTCATTTCTGCTGATATGGACATGTAAAGTCCTCTGGGGAATTAGAAATCACTGCCTCTCTTCAGAATTTTGATGTAATAAAAAGAAGGCACTCTGAAAGAAATCCATATGAAAAAATGAATAGCCTGCAAGGGCAGAAGGAATTTTTATGCACATCTAATCTAACCCCCCAAAGAGCATAGCCATTGACTATTATATAGTAATATCCCTACAAAGATCAACAAGAAAATTCAGCAGCATTTCAGCTTTTCTTTGAAAGAGATGTCCGTTTTACTCCATCAGTTTTGAAAGGGGCATTGCTTAGAGCTAAGAAGCTTTTTTTTTTTATTCAGCTACTGCAAAAAAAGAACAGGAGAGACAGCCTTCCTCTCACTGCTGATGGCTGAATTTACTTTTCTTCCTTCTCCAAATTCTGCAGGTTTTAGAGTCGTGTAGGTATTACTACTAATAATTGTTCCCTGGTAATGAAGGATGCTTTGTTAGCAGCATCCTAACCACCACATTCCTGATGGGCCTTTGAACTCGAGGGAAGACAACACCTTCCTTTTCTGGAAAGCAATTCTCTTGAACTGTGAGGAGTTGAAGGTTATTTGTGCTTGGAAAGCAGAATGCATTTGATAGGAATGCAACTGTTTGTTCCCAGCCAAAAATCACACCTGCAAGCCTTTGATTCAGGGAATCCTATTGTGATGAAAAAGGCTTTGTAAAATAGAAGCGTGGTCTCCTCCTGCGAAATAGAAGATTAAATCGTGATCACCCTGCTGTTGACTCAACTGTTAGCAGCTGAAATATTATTTGCTCAACACGCTTAACTCGGTTATGATCTGCACAAAGATATTGTGGGTAGAGTACCTCCAAAACACAACAGAGCCTCACAACTTCCCTATTAAAAGAGAATTATTCCTATTTACCAAAGGGAAAATTAAAAGCAGGTTTTCACGGAAGTTCAAGCCAATCCAGCTCTGCCTGGCTGCCAAAAGAGACAGTCCTGCTTCCCTGTCCCATCCCACCCCACCCCATCCCTGGCCGTGCATTCCTGCCACTGCCACCATGCCAGGCTAACAGTTGTGAAAACACGTGGTGAGGCAGGTCAGCCTGTCAATCTGGCTGAAAAATGACCCACCAAATCAATCCAGCTTGCTGGTAGCTGCATGGCGAGTTGTACACACGGGAGCAAGCAGGAACATGTGGCCAGGGCAGGGAGTAGGTAGGACCACACCTTTGGGTGGCAACGTGGTCTTAGATTGGCTTAAACTGATTGTGAACCATGGGTGTAGCTGAAGGGACATACCAGTGCTGGTCCTGGTCCAGGACAGTGAGGTCCCGCTTCCCTCAGAGGTTTTATAAGCAGAGACCAGAAAAATCTCTTGACCAAGGTCAAGAGAAAGGCTGGTGTTGACTGCAACCAGAGCATGGAGAATGTGGCCTGAGTGTGATGGGACCCAAACCCAGCAGCCCGGCCAGTGCCCAAGTGCAGGAGCACGTCACCAGCTCTGCACTGCCAAGACTTGTCAAGTCCAGGAGCTGGTTTATAAAATCCTAACCCTTTGCACTTGTGCTGCTATGAAGTTGTAAATGCACATGATAGCCCATGTGATAGGTGGTGGTGGCGTCTCTCTCCCATGGACAGGCGATGATGTGTTTGTAGGAAGGGACACAGGGACTCTCCAAGCCCGTTCCTCTCATGAACTCCCTGTATTCCTGCACACGGGTAGCCAAGGTGGGTTTCCTGGGGCAATAAAGGAGGGGGTAACCCTCTCCCCATGACTACTGCCCAGTGTAACATGCATTTAATGAGTCATGCACCGTTACTAATTCTGTTCCCACTGCAGCTGTGTCGTCCCCCAACATGCACACTGTATGGGCTGTTCCTGGCTCACAGGCTTCAATATAACCTCAGCGTGGGAATGTCTTTCCCCAGATATCGTTTCTGTGGTCTGCATTTTTGCATGCTTCATGCTGTGATGCATGCTGTACTCGGCCTCCAGCTCGGCGCCTGACGTATAGCTCAGCCCCTCCACGTGCCACCTGCACAGAAGGGGGTTGGAGTGAAGTTGGGGATAAATCACTGAGAAGGAACGTGCCCATTAAGGGGGGATGTGACAAACCACTGCACAAAGACATCGCAGGGCTCTGCATGTTGTTTGCAACTTGTGAAAGCAGAACATTTTTAGATCATATTTCTACCAACACCACTGATGATTCAAGATGAAAGAGTTTTTCAAGGCTCTTTGCCTCATTTTCCTGTCTAATGCCAGCAGAGACACACAGCCTCTCTGATCTGGGTGCTGGGTGTCCAGGGAATCCAAGCCACCACTGCTGCAGCTGCCCATCCTCCTCGCACTGTGTATGTGTTATCAGGTTGTTCCCAAACCATAATGAGTTTTCCACTTGGTAAATCCCAGCTAGAAATACGGGAGCCCTAATCCTGGGCCAACTGGAGCTGTAGGGACAGGCCTACAACAAGGCAAGGGAACAGGCAGAGTGGTTGAGGCTGAGAAACCATCCTTCAAGGCTCCCACGGCATAAATTCAAGATCAAATTTATTGCTACAGACCAGCATGACACCAAAAAGGGTGGTCCATCCTCTCCCCCTTCCTTCCCCGTATTGCCATCCTTGTGCCGGCATGAAGACTGGTGCATTTACCAAGGATGGGGAACTGTTAGTGTTGCAATGCCGACACTCTGCAGCAGAGAAGAGCTTCACCCCAACCCGCTTTCCTCCTCTGAAGCTCACCTCATGGCTTTCAGTGCTGGTGCTGGTCCAGGGGGAAAGAGACCACCCATCCTTAAGCCGCCCTTCTCTGGAGCTCTCCCTCTTTCCACAGATTGTGAGGATTGCTGTTTTGTGGATCACGAGACCAGGCAGGACCCAGTTGTTGTCCTTGCCTCGCGCTGTGCTGCATTGCAGGCGCTGGCATTGCTCTTGGCTGTCCGCAGCTCTCCCGCTGAGTGGCCTGACCACATTTACTACGCAGCTCTGGTCGCTCACAGGGGGGATGAGCAATAGTCTAAACAGTAAGACACAACACGGCAGCCGATTTCAATGCTTTTATGTTAAACACTGCTCAGAAGACCCCACTTTTTTGCAGTAAAATTACAGCAGTCCAGGTTCCTAGTGAGCAGGTTCAGGCCCCTTCCTTGCACTTTTTATTATCGTTCTGAATCCAACCCCAAACTCGTTCAGATCGGACTCCCCATCAGTTTTCTATCCTGTTCAAAAGGCTCTACTGCACACTTCCCATAGTGGACTTTTCTGCTAGACAACACATTTCTTGTTAGAATTGTTAAAGCTACTTTGCTGATGAAGATCTCATCCCTCCTTCCCCCAAAAGCTCTACCAAGCTCCAGCAGAAATGAGAGCATAGAGACTGTTGCTGTTTCGCTGCTGGCTGGCCCATCCCTCGGTGTAGGGTTGCAAGGGGGGGTTTGGGGGTGATTCCTTCATGACTCAGGATGGTCTTTCCAGCCTGACATACCCACATGCCACTGCCATGTGTAGGGACTTGGTCTGGCCGGTCTCTCTCCAGCCCACCTCTGACTACACAAGAGCGCCTGTTCTTTCCAACTTGTGGGAAATAATTGGGTTTTCTGCAGGGATGACTTCTCACTGCACTTGCCACGACCAGCGCTGAGCTGGGCTTTGTCAGGGTCTGCAGGCTTGGGTACCTGTGGACCTCATTGTATCTTCTGCGCTCGGTCAGCAGCCAGAGCTCGCGGTGGAGAGTGCGCTCGGTAGGGAAATGGGGACACTTACTAAAGTGGTTTTGATTTGGTAGCAGCCAAACTTTCACAACAGGAACAGAGAAGATTGGAGAAGTCTTTATCCATAAGTTTATAACAGATTTGAAGCAAGTCACTTTGGGGACAGGAGTAGAGTGACCCCTATCTCAGTGACTAATTAATAGACAAGAACCAGAGTTATCACACTGAATATTTTATTAATAGCCAAGTACCAGTCATGAAAAAAAGATACTTGCCTTTCTGAGACATTTATTTGAACTTTTCAACATTGCATGAATAGGTTGCACTTTTGAGCAGACCAAATTGTACATTAATCCAAGTTTAGTTTATGGCACTCTGCACTTTTTCCGAAGGGCGGTTCAATTCCAGTTTTTCAGCCCTAATAGACATTTATGATTGCAGAAGAGAAGTTGAAAAATTAACCAGGGACTGCAGAATGCTCTTTACCCTGAAAATTTGGTGACTTGTGGAGGCCAGACAGATTTATGTATTTCCCCTTGTAGAGGTCACATATTTTTAGCTCACAGATAGTTTCGCAAGATGCAGAAGAATCCGAATCACTGGACTCTGAGACAAAAGTAACCAGAGATTTTTTAAGGCTGATTCTGGTAGCTATGTCTCTTGCTCTGTTTTTTAAAAAAATTATTCTAAGAATAGTACATCAGTGAATGCACAGGGCTGGGACAGAGGGATGGCAGATGCTCTCCCGGGGTCTGCAGTGGTGAAGCAGTACACTTGACACTAAAAGAGACCCAGCGTGTCCCCAGGGCCAAGGAGAAGGTGTCTGCTAGGGGACCTCAATGCGGGAAGCTTGTGTTGGAGAGGAGGGAGATGCTGTAAAGGTGTGAGGAGCAGGAGGCAAAGATGTTTTTGCTTTGAGTTTTACAGCCAAGACCCCTGATGCCAATGCAGGAAGGCTGTTGTGTGACTGCGTGAGCAAAGCCGTTGGGAAACCCGGAGAAAGGGAATGGAGTTGACGGCCATGCAGGAGGCCTTCTGCTCCATCTGAGCTTACTTGGGAAAGCCCAGAAGTCACTGAGGGTGCTGGAGAACCCATTTCTAGCAGGAACATCTGCTTGCTGGTGCACTAGTGGTGTCTACACGCAGTCTGCACTGCAAAGCGAGGAACCTCAAGAAGTTCATGTCCTGTAATATACTGTCCATGTTGGCCATTCTGCTGATATTGCTGCGATGCCTTTTGACTCAAGTGACATCTGGATTGCCGTGTTAGTGGAGGCCTCTAGTGTGCCAGGCGTCTTGGTGTCCAGAAAATAACAAAGATTCAGGCTGGAAGCATTTTCCAATAAATTGTAGTGGGCTCTGGTGTCTCCTTTTGCCCTTATGTTGCCCTGTAGTGCTCATATATACACAGGAGGGGCTTCTCCCTCTCTTTGCAGCCTGCCAGGTAATGTGTACCCACACTCAAATCCCAGTGTGTGGATAAGGTTGATTTGGATGAGCCTTTGGGCTGCTCTGATTTCCCTTGGGAGCTGCAGTGACCCCTCGCAACTCCGAGGCGATGCTGTCAGCATCCTTCCCACCCAACGGGACAAAGGGTGACGGAGTACGAGGGGACAGTGCTCTCAGCGGGATGCTCATCCCACATCCCAGCTGGCCCATCCTGGCATGGAGGCTTCCCAGGCAAAGGGGCACGTGAGGCTGGATGTCAGTGTGCGAGGACCCAAAGGCACCGAGCCTCCCTGCACCTTCATGGCTGCGCTCGCAGGACACGTGCACGTAGCATCCTCTGCCATCCCGGAGCGGTGTTATTTCCTTCTGCTGCCATAGCCCAAGGGAGATAGCTGAGTGTTACAAAGGGAAAAATGAGAACAAAAAAAATATATCTTGGCTGTTCCCCTGCTGTGCGGGAGCACGGGAACAGCTGCGAGCGGGTTTAGCTCCTACCTTCTGGAAAAGGACTTACTGGGAAATGATAAACATTCCCCAGCACATTAAAAAGCCATCATGAGGCAGCTAGGGGGAAGGACAGTGCTGCAGACTTCAAGCTTTGCTTTTATAATCTGATTATCTGCAGGATTCCTCCAGCAACAGCAACACAAGCACAGTACCTGTGCTGCATGAGCCACCCCCCCACACCTGGCCTTGGGATGGACGCTTGTCTGTGGGTGACCTCCAGGTCAGGAGGTCCTCTAAGATCTTAATTCCTGGCAATGGGAAAACAACTGGTTTGACTTTTCTAACAAAAACCCCACATTTTTTGAAACTGTTTCCCCCACACTCACCTGTAATTCGCTGAAACCTCTGAGTTCTCTGTCAAAATGAGAAGTGAAACATTGCTCTCCTTCCCCATTTTCTCCCTTTTAATAGCCATACGAAGTGCCAGAAGACGAAGGGAAAATGTACGAGCAAACATTTGTTTGCTTTTAAAGTCAACTCCAATTAAAAAACAAAAGAGAGAAGTGCAGCTTTGCCACCCACCCTTCCCCTGTCCCTACCAGCTCTGCTCAAAGGGACCCCTCTTACCCAAATACTCAAGCTCTGCTAATCCAGTAAAACCACTTGCGCATCCAGGGTGAAGGCAGTTTGCTGCCCTTTGGTGGTGTGTTAGTGTCTCGTGGTGTTGTCCCTGTGCGGCACATCCCTGGTGCTTCCCGCATCAAGCACAGGAGCATCATGGTTTTGACACAGCGCCTGTATCCTTCTGTTCCCCCATCTTTTGTGTTCATCCACTTCTCCGGTGCGATTAACATGGTGGGATCTCTGGTTTGCAGCTGATACAGGGACTCTGACCCCTGCAAAAGCCCAGGGGCAGCACCGTGAGCAAAGGGGGCTCTTAGAGAAGGGAGAGGAACCAGAGGCGTGAGAGGGTCTGGGGGTCTCCACGGGGGCATGGGGTGGCCCAAGGACCCAACCCACTCCCAGGGAAGAGGGAGGCTCCCCAACGGCTCCTCACTGTAGGTCTCTCCTGAGAGTTTGGAGAATTACCTGCAGTCTGTGCTGGGATGTCAGAGGCCTGAGATTAGGCAGGTATGTCCCCGATGTGGGACCTCTTCCAGTCCTGGGTGTTTGGCAGCTGGCTTTAACCACAGAAACTATCAGCTTCTGCTTTCTCAATTTTTATTGCAAAGCCCTTTGCAGGATTGCACAACTTGCCATCACGTCTCAGTCATCTGGCAGTATTGCTGCATGAAGTGCAAGATATAAAAGGGGATTTGATGAGGATTTCCTTTCTTTCCTTCTTCCTCTTCCCCCTTTGCCTTCAACTCTGTTGCTTGCTTTAGGTAAACTCGCTTGCCTGGCTTCGCTAGCTATGGGACATAGCGGGGTCCTTTAACTGCAGCAGGTACAACAACAACCTGTCCTCCTTAGGTTAGCGTGACTGTTTGCTGCGAATGAGGCTGACTTTCATTTTATGTTGGTGCTTCACCCTTGAAGTCTGTGAGCTCTGTCGACGTGGTCGGTGTCCAAGCACATCCAGCAAATCCAGTTCCACAGGTGACATAAATCTTGGCACACGTGGGATGCCAGCACAGGATCATTTTCTTCTGCCTTGGCCCTTCCAATTGAGATCACCTCAACTGCAAAAATATGAAGGATATAAACGTGGGGAGGCAGCGAAGGATGGTCTCAGCTGGTGGGACAGCTGTACTGAGCAGGGCTGGTTAGTGGCATCCAGCAGCATCTTCCCTGAGCAGCAAAGCTGATGCCAGTAACACGCAGCAAGGGTGAGGAGGTGGGGGAATATATTTATTCCAGGAAATTATGCTCTAGGCTGTGCTCATTAAATATCCAGTCTCTCAAATATAGCCAAGTGATGGCAGAATCACCAGAAGTGATGTGGGATGCAATGGAAGTTGAAGAAAACTGTCCCCAGGAACCGAACATCCCAAGCAGAAGACTTTGAGCAAATTTCAGTGGAAGTAAAGAAAAATGCAGTGCAAATATTGCATAAAAGAGACAGATATACTTAAAGAGAAAAAACGTTAATATTTTAAATTTTGCATTCTGAGTCAAACTCTAGCAGATCGCCAGCCCATTAGTGATCAACCTTATCGTTCTTCAGAGACTAAAGATCTTCACATAGCTGTTGGTGGGAAGCTCAGCTTGTGCAGTAGTTCAGCCTTAGAGAAAGAGAGAGCACAACCTTTTCTAGTGGTCCCCTTCCTGGGGCAGATCTCCACGAATGCACACATGGCAAGCAGCTGTGCCAGCTTTGCTATCTCACAGTCAAGCCGTGGTTAAACCAGATCAGGCTGTTATCGCTGAAAAGTTTATTGCTTCTAAAATGTCTTGATGAGGATCCCTTCACAAGGTGACACCTTTTCTCCCCTAATTTGGGTGAGTGGCTGATGTAGGCCGTGGAGCCTCACCAAGCCCAATAAAGGTCTATTCAGCAGAAGGACAAGAGTCAATCAACATTGGGGTGCTCCTTTAGCATGAGCGTCGGCAACATGGACAGTGGGATCGAGTGCACCCTCAGCAAGTATGCCGACAACACCAAACTGTGTGGTGCAGTCGACATGCTGGGGGGGAGGGATGCCATCCAGAGGGACCTGGACAGGCTGGAGAGGTGGGCCTGTGCAAACCTCATGAAGTTCAACATGGGCAAGTGCAAGGTCCCGCACTTGGGTTGGGGCAATCCCAAGCACAAATACAGGCTGGGCGGCAAATGGATTGAGAGCAGCCCTGAGGAGAAAGACTTGGGGGTGTTGGTTGATGAGAAGCTCAACAGGAGCCGGCAATGTGCGCTCGCAGCCCAGAAAGCCAACCGCATCCCAGGCTGCGTCAAAAGAAGTGTGGCCAGCAGGGCGAGGGAGGGGATTCTGCCCCTCTACTCCACTGTCGTGAGACCCCACCTGGAATACTGCCTCCAGTTCTGGGGACTCCAACACAAGAATAACATGGACCTGTTGGAGCGAGTCCAGAGGAGGCCACAAAGATGATCAGAGGGCTGGAGCACCTCTGCTGTGAGGACAGGCTGAGAGAGTGAGGGGTGTTCAGCCTGGAGAAGAGAAGGCTCTGGGGAGACCTTATAGCCCCTTCCAGTATCTGAAGAGGCTACAGGAAAGATGGGGAGGGACTCTTCATCAGGGAGTGTAGTGATAGGACAAGGGGTAACAGTTTTAAACTGAAAGAGGGGAGATTTACATTAGATATTAGGAAGAAATTCTTTACTCTGAGGGTGCTGAGCCCCTGGCCCAGGTTGCCCAGAGAAGCTGTGGCTGCCTCATCCCTGGGGGTGTCCAAGGCCAGGCTGGATGGGGCTTGGAGCAACCTGGTCTGGTGGGAGGTGTCCCTGCCCATGGCAAGATAGTTGGAACTAGATGAACTTTAAGGTCCCTTCCAACTCTAACCATTCTATGAGTCTATGATTCTGTGAATGGGAAAAGATAATGTGTTTTAATTGGCACTTTATGTTCAAATGCTTCCCAATAACCCCCAGTGAGGTTTCTTAAAACATTAATTTATTTTCTGTATGTTCCTAACCTCAAATGGCTACACTTCTCTGCTTGGAAGGAGGAAGAAGATAAAACAACTTACCAAGGTTATCGCGAGGCTTATTTAATGTGAAGTGGGAATAAGTGCTTGGGGATGTGGAAGGAAGCCTGCATGACTTGTTCTTTGTGAGAAATTTGTGCAAATACTGTTATTGTGATAAACATGACCTATTTTTGTGTCTATATAGAAAAGCATACGTGTCTGCTATGTGCAGGTAGGGAGACCTAATGCCTGTGTCCAGCTCCCATCTTAAATTTCTTCCTCCCGCTGCCCAGAATCTCCAGCGTAACTGCTGCACTGACATTTTGATGCCAGTTTTTGGATGGATCTCCTCTGCTCTGTCTTTGTCCCAGTCCTTCATGCAGAGAAAGCTTCTACCAGGCTTCTCAGTGACAACTATTTAGCCATATCTCACGGCCTTATTTTGCTTGAGCTGTTTGCCACCTGTAACAGTGGGTTACCATCTCCTCTTTGGCACTGGGCTGACTCACTATTGATTTTTGTGAGCTTTATCCTTCCTTTCTGATTTGGGGAAAATTCATCACGCTGCCGTAAATGTCTTAGAAAAGGGATATAAAGGGATTTCCCTTTTGCACAAATATTAAGCAGTACTTTCCGTTGTAGCCTCCTGTCTCCTTAACTTCCCAAATTAATGACACACAGCTTTAATCTCTCCAGTTCCTTGTACTCTTGCCACGGCTTTGGCCATTTGATCATTATTAAAGACGTGGCTAGTCCAGGCGATTGTCAGTAAAGTGCCTTTGGGGAGCAGGATTAGCCTGTAGCCAGGAGTTTCTGTGGGTCTTTTTGTACACACAGAAGCAAATATTGCTGGAAAGGCAGAAAAAACATAGAAACAAAACACAAAAATCAAAAATCAACAAATTGAGACAGGGATGCACTGTGTCGTAGCAGTGAGTTAGTTGTAGACGAACTGCCTGAAAATCACAGTCTTTCTCATGGGGATCTTTTCCCTGGGAAATAAAAAGAAGCCAAATTTGATTTTGCCCCAAACTTGTCGAAAAGTAAGAGCTTTCAAATTTTTCCACAAACATCTTGCACCCTGCAAGAAACCTATAAAATGCCAAGTCCCCAGCAAGGTTTTGCTTTTATTTTTTTTCCTTTATTTATTATAAGACCAGACATCTTCCCTCCTCCCCTTCATTCAGTTTGTATCTGCAAACTCTTTCTTGGTTTAGAAATACACAAAAATTGCAGACCCAACCTATTCTCAGGGCCACCTTTGAGACCCAGAGGGTGGAAGAGGAGAAATGACTTTCTATTTTTGACAAAAAGGATGGAGACTGGAATATGATCCCAAGCTGAGACATTAGTTAAGTCTTTGAGAGGCCTTTTTTATCTTGAGGTGGAATTAAAATTTGTTGATGCATGCAGTGCATTTTAATACAATCAAGAGGCTTAGAGACAGCCAAAGTGAGGCTTTTATTTCAAGTGGAAAGTGGATTCTGCCCAAAGAAATTGTGAGAAAATATTTCTGTAAGGAGACAAAGAGGTTTTCCAGGCAGAAAGTACAAAAGCTGTTTATATGGGCTTCAGCATTTGATCACAAAGCCCAGGGCAAGGCTGGAGAGAGCTAGTGACAAAGCATTCTTGCTTGAGGAAAACCAGCAAGAGGGAGCAAACTACAGGAAGAGATCAGGCGAGACCAGTCTGACCAGCTTTAAACCCCCATAAAATGCCTCCCCGCATTGTAAAAAGCCTTTCTACCGTCAAGATGACACTTTGCAATGCTGGCATTGCTGCTAACCTCGTAACTCTACCAGCCAAAAAATAAATGAGGGGAGAAGTGAATCCTCTCAAAAGCAAAAACCTTCTCCAAATATGATTTCAAAAAATACTATTAATTTCTATACACATATTTGTATATTAAAAAAAGGAGAGAGAATCAAACAAGAGTCCCAGTGACTTGCCATCGATTTTATGCAGAAAGAGCTCAGATCCCACAGCAATGGACAACACACATACAACCCGTAACAAATCTGGAAGCTTCTTCTAGGGCTGAAAACCCTGAGACAAGAACAGCCTCTGGCTCCCACGTGCTTTTGGGCTGTATGACTTGCACTGTTTAAAGAAAAATGTGCCTGCCTTAAACCAGCACCCTAAATTCAAGACAAGGGGACTCTCTGCTTCTCAAGGCCCTCTGACCTGGGGGAGGGCTGGACGGCCATGCAGTCCAGTAACTTTCTGACCTTCAGGTGAGGCTGGAGCATTTGGAGAGGACAACACATGGGAGTCATCGTTGGTGGCAGACTGCATACATAGTGCCTTCAGAGCAATTTGTCTCACTGCGAGACTGCATGGTCAGCAGTGTACAAAGTGTCCCAGATGATGGGACAGTGTCCCTTAAAAACAGAGATGTAAGGAGGTGTCACTGCTAGCCCCAACTGCTTCTGTAGAAGAGGCAAGGTCAAGCAATACCATGGGATTTCTACTACTCCAAAATGGACTGGAGGCCTCTGAGAGGAGAGGGTGGGTGACCAGGTAGACCAGTGCTCGTTCTTCTTTGAGATAGCTGGTGGTATTGGTGGTGTCTGGTGGGTATCATGACAAGTCCTTAAGCACTTAGCAAAAGAAGGCAAGGAGCCAGCTGACATGGCTGGGAGACGATGTCAATGGCTCAGCACTCCAAAAGTTAGGTTCATTTAGGAGTCTGCCTCTGCATTTTGAAAACCATTATTTTTGGTTAGTCTTCAGGCTAGTCCTCAGTTACTATGAAGAGATTAAAAACTACTGAGCACTTCGCTATAGATGTCCAGACTATACCCGAGTGATGCAGAAAATTCACAAAACAGCCAGATATGGTTAGGCAGGTTTCCTACCCATCTCTTCATCCTTCCTCCCCTTCTTTCTGGAGAACTATTTGGATGGTGGGGAGCCAATGTAAAAGGCTGGTGTTGTGCCTCACCTACTGGGTCCTGGATTAGGGAGATTGGTTTGGTTTTTGTCACCTGTCATGTGGTCCTTGTGGGCAAATTCAAGTTTGCATGAGCAGTTCACAGACTATTCTAAATTATTTGGAGCTCAGTGTGGTGACGGTCCATGCTGTAAACATGGGATCCAAAGTCACCTCCACAGTGGCACCTTCCTGCCACTCCAAGGACAGTGTCCTTGAAAGGGACACTCGGAGCTTGTATCTGTGTCAGACTTCAGGGGTTTGGTCAGGATGTGCCAGAAAGTCCTTTCTCCTCAGGAGGAGTAATTCTGGCAGTTCTCAGTGGAGGATGTGGACATTCTGAGGGCAGCTGCTGATCTCCAGGCATTTGTGTGAAAGGGCAGTGGGGTTCCTTGCTGGGATTTAGGAGAGCCTGGGAGCGGAAGCTAGGAAGTGCGGGTGGGTGTGTTGTCCCTCATGGCTTGTCTGTGCTGAAGAAAACCATCTGTCAGATCAAGTGCTCACTTCTGGCCTGGTGGGCAGTTAAAAGATACAGCAGACAGCACGTATGTGAACACCCATCCTCCAGCCCCGCTGTGCATCAGCATTCTCCAAGCTTTACTTTTACCCCCAGAGACTAGATGGATTTTGCTCTGTGTCAGGGACTGAAGAGACACAGTATGAGTTGGAGAGACACTAAGGCAGGTATTCTGCCAAGGGGAAACTGCTGTGGCCTCTCTGTGCACCACCTCAGAAAGAGGTGGTGATCCAAGCTGGAAGTGCAGTCAGAGCCATAGTCCTCATATCATGTCTGCTTCCCCTTGACCTGGGCTTGAAGAGGTGAATTAGGAAGGTTTAGCAATCCTTTTGCAAGGTTAGGGCATGGTGACTTATCTACCACTTACCACATCCTTGGGCTCCCTTTTCAGTATGTGTGACCTAGGTGAGGTGTCCCTTCCAGCGTTGGACCAGATCTCAGGAACCCACTGGACATGCACATCCTGGCATACAAAATGTAGTCCTGTCTCCATCACAGGGAGATGTCCGGGGGCCACCAGGTTGAGATCATTTGCTTTGACCTACAGGATAGGCCTAGGGCTTTTAAAAAAAACACTTATTGGGGCTCACAGGGACGGGTGAGACTGGCACCTCTCCAGTGAGCACTGCCAGGGCATCAGGTGTGACTTCAGGACTGAATTTATCCAGGCCCAGCTTCCAGCCTCTGAATCTTATCAGGTCTTTGTCCACTAACCTGAAACACCTCCAGATCTGATCTGGGGAGAGGGGCACAGCCCTCATCCCACGGTGCGAAAAGTGGATGCTGCTACCACATTCCACAGGGCCAAGGAGCAACCCCAGTGGAGCAAGGGAATGTGTCTGGCAAGAGAAATAAATCTCTCTAATGCTTTCCACCCAGTAAACCCCTGTGCAAGCCATATTTTTTCCCAAACATTTGTCTCCCTGACCAGTCTCCTCTCCATCCTTTAACTGGGCTGAACTGAACAGCGTAAGTTTTATACCCCAAGTCTTGTTTCCAGAACACTTTTTTAACCTTCCTTTTCACATCTTTCTTGACAGGTAGGCACAGAAAGACCTAAGACAGGATGACCCTGGGGGTCATCTTAGAAATACAGTGCACAGGGGCAGCATCACTTTCCTTTCTCTATTGCCCAGTCCTGTAAATCTACAGACCCCATCAGCCCCTGTATGGTGTGTGCAGCTCAGACCAAGATGCTCTCAGCAGTGCTTGGCTGAAGTCTTCAAGGTGGGTTTTGCCAGCGCTGCTGAGCTGACCCCCAGCTGCTGTTTCAGAGGATCCAGTCTTGCCAGGCAAGACTTTTTTTTTTTTTTTTTTTTGCCAGGCTGCTTTTCCCAGAGGTGTGAAGCCAAGATTTTGTTTTGCTTCTGAAAAACCAGAGCACGCTCATCTACACGTTTCAGTGCGCAACCTTGCAGCTGTCCTGCTGTGTGTGCAGGTACCATCGCATGGACTCCAGCAGGTCTGAAGCAGGAAAGTTGAGGGAAGGATTATTTACCCCATAGCCTTTTATAGCGTTGTGCTGCATACCAATACAATATACCCACAGTAATGCACAGGAAAGGGATCACATAGCTCACATCTCAGGCTGAAATAAAGTGTTGATAGCCAAAGTGAAGGAAGCCCTCTGTCCAGGTGTGATCCGCGGTCTCTCAACTGGAAGATCCACCTCACCTGCAGGTTTGGATTTAACCCACGGTTATAAGAGGCAGCTGAAGATGCTTCTGCCTGAAGCAGAGCACTTCCAGCCTCTGTCTCTCTGCGGGATCAACTTGTGGGGAGCAGAATGCTCTCCCCTTGCATCAAACCTATGCCCAAATTTTCAATGAGTTGCAGCTGTGCTGCAGGAGAGGGATGGAGATGATGAGTGCCTGTTGGACAGATTCCCAAATAACTCTCATATGAGAAGGGTGCCACTGAATTTAAACCAGTCGTGGCGGTGGGAAACCAGAGGTGACTTATTAGAGGAGGTGGGTCAGGAGAGGAGAGGAGAGGAGAGGAGAGGGGAGAGCTAAACGGCCAAGTCCTGACGTGAGAGATGTGCACCCCACTGCCAGAAACACGGTCCGCTCTGAGCCGTATGATGACTTCTCTGCAGGGTGGTACAGCTGCATGCTCTGCTGGGCCGAGGAGAAACACAGAAAGATCAGCTGTAATTATCACAGCCCAAATTACACAATGGAATAAGCTGATCACGTAGTTCGTCTCTATGTCATAGTTGGCATGCAAAACAAATACACGCATTTCTAAGGATTATGGACCAGAAATGTAGCTATTATAAATCCTCTTATCTATCCCAGAAGGCCCGTAAGAAAACCTTTTCTTTTTATCTTGGAAGTGCTGAAATATGTATGAAATGTTACTTGCCCTGTACACCCATAAATATGGCTCTTGCCTACCACTGTGCTTTCATTCAAGACATTATTTCATCCCCTTGGCATGTCATTAACCACGCCATCCCCTCCTTATCAGCCCACTCCTAACAGGGAGGAGTGCTTATGTACTGCTTGTCCCCTTTCGTTTTCCAGTCCATTTGAGTTGTGCGCATGACCCCGGTTTTGGGTTGGACGCTCTCTGCGTGGTGAGACACAGGGCTGAGTGCCTGCAGCCTCCAGAGTCTTTGCTCTGCTGGAGAAGCTTATCTGGGACCCAAGCCAAGCTAAACCTTTACTCGGCAAGAGCACCAGGGTCATGAGCATCCTCTTCTCTTTCTGAAAGTGCCTCGGACCCAGCCCGTAGCTGGCACTGAGAAGACATTCACAGCACTTACTGGACAGGGAGTATGTTAACTCCATGTAGCTTCTCCCCCAGCTCCCCTTTGCTGCCTGAGGCAGCTGCTTTTCTGAGAGATACAAAAATGCATTTATTCTGCAAAAATCAGAAAAGTGACAGTCTCCCCTCGGATCCACCCAGCAGCTCCTGACTAATGAGTCCTGCATTGCTCTCAACTCCCACCAGCACCATGATCCCTCTGATTGTGGAAGACAAACGACATGTGAAACAGCCACAGAAAATAAGGAGGGAAAAAAGGTCTTCCCAGCTGAGCAGCACAGCACACTGGGGCTGGGTCACTCTGCCCCGTGGTCCCAGAAGGGGCGTGGAGAAAGTCATGCAAGACCGGGCTGCGGAGTCCTAAAAAGGTTTCACTATAGCTTTTTTGTTTCAAATTTCTACATGCATGCTCGCACGTGAACAGCTTTACCAGGAATGAGTCATTCTTTTCGATGTTGTTAAAACTGCACCTCCAACTACCTTTATATATAGAGATATATATATCTCAGCAGGAGTGGGAAGCACAAAGGTGTTTCTTGCAATTAATTTTTTGTGGCGCTACCAAGATGGCATGCTCTTAATGATCACAGACACAACCTAGAGGGAGGATTTTCTTTCCCTGGGACGGCCTGATGCATCCAGCTGGGGTATTTGCAGAGGTTGGTGTCTGGTGCAGCATCAGTGCGACTGCACGGTGGGTACAAAGTGCTAATTTCGATGGATAAATAACAGAGATGGTAAACAATACTGACCTGCCCGGTTACTGCTCTGTTTTAAATACTCTGTGGCTGGACACTGCATCTGGGTCTAAGCAGATACTGATTCTTTGGTGCTGTATAAGTGGGAATTTTTACTTACTGACAGTGAGAACAGGCAGGTGCAGGTGATGCATTCCCACGTGCTGCTCTCAGCTCAGGGATGGTCCCAGCTGGAGGCGGTTTCTGTGTACTCAGGAACCCCCGACCGGCTTCTCTCCTGTTAGTTGTGCAGCTGCCCCACGTGAAGCCACACATCCTTTGTATCCGTCCTATTGCCCTTCTCTGAACCTTTTCCAGTCCTGTTATAAGCATACGAAATGGAAATGTTCTTCAGTTCCCTCATAAAAAGGAAACACTCCATCGGCCTGAGATAGTTAAGTCTGATTAAACTTTGCCAGGAGAAGGTGGTGGCCACATTTGCTTGGATGCCCTGATGTTACATCTACTTCCAACTTCGATGTTATATCTTGCAACTGCAATAAATGCTCCCCTTACCAAAAAATTTGGTATGCTGCAGGAAAGCCTGCTGGAATATAAATCCCTTACTCGGGTCCCCACTTCATCCTGATCTGTATCTTCCAGGATATCTGGCCTCTGTCTCCCTGGGTGCTTCACTGCCTGAAATTTCCACTTCCTGATAAAGGGAGATGGATTTGGAGAAGGAAGCACTCGTAGCATAACCCACTCATCTATACAGTCAAACCCAACCTGAATGCACGTGAGGCACCTTGGTGATATTTCCAGAGCCGCCGCCTTCAATGTCTGATGAATACTGCCATTTTTTTCATTTTCACCAAACATGAAGAATTTTCCATTAAGCATCTTTCTATGGGGAAGGCTCAAATTGCAGCAAGTTAATGGTGTTGTCAACAAGGTGGCGAGGCAGCTATCAGGCAGCTGCTTGGGGGAGAAGGATGGGGGTGAATGAAATGGTGGGGGGACACGCAAGAAGACCTTTGTCTGCAGGTAGTGTGGCACTCTGCCTGCCATTTACCCTTGCGCTGAACACCATCAGCTTTCGTCTATTAAAGTCACTGTGCCCAAGAAATGGTACAGCAGTGGAAACTCAGTGTGCTCCAGAGCAGACACAGCAGTGGAAAGCCAGGAAGACAGTGGAAGTTGGTGGAGCCTTCACCCAGCATGTCCCATCAGCGTTACCTGCTCTTCCTCTCCATCATTGCTGTTGACATCTCCTCCCCTCCACCCCCATGGTTCCCACCCTGCTTCTCTCCCCTCCCCGTTCTGCCTCACTAAACGGGTTTTCCTAAGCAAATGCAGGGCTTAATTCTCATTCTTTGTCATATTTCTCCACTGCAAAATCATAAACAAACCTCCAAGCGACGTAAATGTTTGGTCCTTGCCTCCCACGCAGTGGCTTTGTGTAGTTTCTGTCAAACCAATGCTGAATAGCAGCAAACTGTTCACCAACCCGTCACTCGAGAGGCTGTTGTTGTCAGCAGGTTCTCCATAACCGCCTCATCCATCCTCCCGCTCCACGTGGTGGCTTGGGTGTGTGACAGATTTGCAATCCACACTGCATTTTTAATAAGCCTGTCCTCCCTCTTTGGATGTCAAAGGCATGGTTCTGAAAGTCAATCTCAGCCTCTGACCTCTCTGAGCTTCCCTCTTATATTCAATCTGGAAATACTACTCTGAAAGACGAATATGATCTCCTGCCTGCTTTATGCACCAGCAGCTCCTCTCTCGCTTGCCAGAAGCTGGGCGGCATCTTGTCATTCCCAGTGCCAAGTCCTCCGGGCTGCATCACTCACACTCATGTTCACTGCCGAATATCCCGAATATGCATGGTGTAGAGCCTGCAGGAGGGCTGTTGGTTTTCTGCTTGTGGGTGGAAAACTGAGGCATGGAGAAATGGAAGTGAGCAGGAGGGGGTGAAACCTGGTCCGCAGGCTGACTGCTGGGCCGTGCCACGGTGAGCAAAACATGGTGATGTGATGCTTCATCCACGCTGAATGCTTTTGCCATTGCTGCTGAGAAAGCTCTGCTGACAGTGCTTTTGTCCATCTTAATAGGTCAGACGAAATCACACCTTTTTGGGTTTCTTGATGAACGTCTGCTTGGCTGTATTTGCTGCACGAGGTCAAGCTGTCTGTGCCGTTGGCTGTAATGAAGCAAAATAAAGCAAAAAAGTCACTTGGTATTTTAAATGCAAGAAAACTGTTTACACCAAGAAAGCGTTATGGTCTGTGTTGCCAAAGCTGTTCTGAGTTCCCCAGAACAACGTTCATCTTCCAGCCCGCACCATGAAACATGGGCCCATCAGGCACTCAAACCTCCATCCAGATCTCTCCAATGTGTCTCCTTTTCTACTTTTAAATCACATGGACACTTCTGACAGGGCATTAACTCCAAGAGACTTGAAAGTGCTGAGAAAAAAAGCTTGATTTCTGCTTATCTTCAATTACACCTCACTATGGCAATTGCAGACTAATTTTCACTGTATCTGGCGGCAGTCTTGAAGAGTTGCACAGCTCCAGCTGTTCAGTGCCCAGCACTGATTTATCTCATGGTAGACAGCAAGACCCATCTGATTTCACTCATCTGACAGATGTGTGTTTGGCCCACCTGGTGTTCATCCTAAACTGTCTCCAGACTCACCTCACCTACCTTAGGTGACTCTCTTAGATGGGACAGGTCACCAGCTGGAGCTGCCTGTCTCTAGAGCCTCCAGGGCAAACCTAGAGTAGACTTGAGCAAGATAAAGCTGAGGAGAGAAGGATCCCTCTTGGGCCAACTTACCCAAAACATGGAAGAAGGCTGCTGTGGAGCCAGGGACTTGCACTGCCACCTCTACAGTCCTACGGTGATCCACCATTACCCATCCCGCCTTCCCCTTGTTCTGCAAAACATGGTAACAAAGCTATTTCCGCCTTTTCGAATTCAGCCATAAGTGTACTGCTCAGACAGCATCAGAGGCCACCAGGCCACACCATTACTAATATAAATCCATTTACAGAAAATACTGGGTGGCTTCTCTTAACTGAACTTTGGGAGATGGTGAGTCAGAAGCGTAGCTGTGACCAGGTTTTTCCTCTGAATGCTGAAGACGTTCACTTCCCAAGGGGCAAAGTCTGAGAAGAAAAAACAATTGTGCCTTTTGCTTTGTTCTGCATTTGGCATCGATGGGATTTTTCAAATGAATGGAGTTAGTATTTTAATAAGGAAAAGCTGAATAATTCTACCAGAACTGTATTTCTCTTCTGAAATAGACAGAGGCTCTTAATATCTTCAGCTGGAGTGTGAGACAGGCAACACTGGGTTTTAGTGTCAAGATTAAATCTTGGATTTTTGTCTCCAGTCAGCTCTACCATTCAAATGCTGGGTGGGTTTTGTGAGGTTTCACACGGTTTCTGAGCTTCACATCCTCCGTCTGTATTAGTGGCACTATGGGGAAGTGATGTCTGACACAGGGCTGTTAGGAGCTTGCTTTCATGATAGGCGTGAACTACAAGGCTGTTTGATGAAAGATGTTTTTGATGTAATTCATGTTTCTATTTGTTACTAGTACCATTCAAAATTTTCTGTCTTGTTTTGACAAACAGTTTACTGATTCACATTTTCTTTCTTTTTTTCTGCTTTCTCTTGGGAAATGTGATATGAAAGGAAGAAGATGAAGAAGAAGAGGAGTCACAGAAGGAGCTGAATTTGCCAGTATTGGAGAATGAGCCCTTACCAGGTATAAGTGACATGTGGAGCTTGCTTCTTCTCTGTGGTGCAAATTAAAACCTGTCTTGCTAAATTGACCTGAGCTAGAATGATAATGTGATGACACTTAGATCATGGCAAATGAAAAAGAGAGATATCTGTGATAACAGACCTGGGACTTGAGGCATGTCTATTACAGCCTGTCTATTGTCTTGGGATTTTATTTCAGTTTGTTAATGTAGTGGTTCTGTGCCTGTATAAAAGGACAGGCACTTGCAGTTAATGCAATTAAAAAAGTCTTTGACCTCATCCCTTGCAGAAGACCATGACTAAGGGTATGTGCAGTATTTGTTCTCTCCTGCAATCCATACACTACAGAGGCATGTCTTTGCAGCAGGAATGAAGAGGAATTTAGAATCATAGAATGGTTTGGGTTGGAAGAGACCTTAAAGTTCATCTAGTTCCAACGCCCCTGCCATGGACAGGGACACCTCCCACCAGACCAGGTTGCTCCAAGCCCCATCCAGCCTGGCCTTGGACACCCCCAGGGATGGGGCAGCCACAGCTTCTCTGGGCAACCTGGGCCAGGGGCTCAGCACCCTCACAGTAAAGAATTTCTTCCTAATATCTAATGTAAATCTCCCCTCTTTCAGTTTAAAACTGTTACCCCTTGTCCTATCACTACACTCCCTATGAAGAGTCCCTCCCCATCTTTCCTGTAGCCTCTTCAGATACTGGAAGGGGCTATAAGGTCTCCTCAGAGCCTTCTCTTCTCCAGGCTGAACAACCCCAACTCTCTCAGCCTGTTCTCACAGCAGAGGTGCTCCAGCCCTCTGATCATCTTTGTGGCCTCCTCTGGACTCTCTCCAACAGGTTCATGTGTTGGAGAGCCCAGGGCTGGATGCAGTACTGCAGGTGGGGTCTCAGCAGAGCAGAGCAGAGGGGCAGAATCCCCTCCCTCACCCTGCTGGCCACGCTGCTTGTGATGCAGCCCGGGATGCCGTTGGCTTTCTGGGCTGCAAGCGCACATTGTTGGCTCATGTTGAGTTTTTCATCCACTGATACCCCCAAGCCCTTCTCTGCAGGGCTGCTCTCAATCCACTCATTGTCCAGCTCGTATTTGTGCTTGGGATTGCCGTGATCCAGGTGCAGGACCCTGCACTTGACCTTGTTGAACTTCGTGATGTCACGGTTTCAGCTGGGATAGAGTTGAATTTCTTACTAGCAGCTGGTACTGTGCTGCGTTTTGGCTTTGGGATGAGAAATGGTGTTGATAGCACAGTGGTGGTTTTAGTTGTTGTGAGGCACTCAAGGCCTTTTCTGCTCCTCACACTGCCCTGCCAGCGAGCAGGCTGGGGGTGNTTTCACTTTTACTCTTCCGATTCTCTCCCCCAATCCAACTGGGGGGACTGAGTGAGCGGCTGTGCGGTCCCACCTGCCAGCTGGGGTTAAACCACAACACATGAGTTCATGAATTGGTCAACCTCCTTCTTTAAAGAACTTCATTCTCTTCTTGCTAACAAGAAACAATGGGCCATGAAATCTCTCTATAAAGTTTTGGATATGAATCACAGCCAGGCTGAAGGTCGTTCACTCCAATTTGGTAGAGCTGGCTGTTAAAATCATTGGCAGTTCCCAAAACATCTGTTAAAAAGGTCTCTAGCAGTGTCTGTTCCCTCCCACTCTGAGCCTGTTTTGGTGGGAAGCTCCTCCTTCTCCTACCCTTGCCTGCCCAAACTTGTTTCTGGGAGTGCACCTCCTGCTCCCAGATATGTGCTGGATGGAGTGGACAACAGGTGTTCCCTAAAGAGGGAAGACTTCAGGTCTGCAAAGAGAGTGTCCTGGTTTGAGGACGATCATCAATATCATCAATATTAGCGTCACTTGTCACGTCTAGCTGCTGCATCTGCTTTGTAGACTCAAAACTCAGAGGGCTGGTTAATCTGGTCCTGTGAACAATATGGGCCAGACTGCATTTAAAATTGGGGTGATTTGGTAAAGCTGTATGAACTCTGTCAGTCACACTTGAGGTAGCAGCCGGCTGAATGGAAGGAGGTCTCAGTGAAACACCCTTATCCTCTGAGACATGGACTCTACCTGCCAGCAGCGAGACGGATGAGATCCTAGATAAGTGTGATCCCAGATGGGTACAGCTCTGAACATCCGTATTTGTTGCACAGATGCTTATATCACAGATTCCCGTGATCTTTACAAGTGCTGAGCACGCGTTGATGCCACGGGAGATCTGCGTGTGAGGTTGGACCCAGAGGTATATTATATCTTACCCTTGTGGCTTTCTAGATAAGGTAAAGCAAGCAAGAGGCCAGCCCAGGTTTCAGCTGTGTAGGGTCTCCTCTTTTCCGTCCCTCCCTGGTTTGCTATGAGCAGAGCAATAAAACAGAACGTTCTCAGCAAATCTGCAGTTATAGATTGAAGTGGGGCCAGCATTTACCATGGGCCCACCCAGACAGTGAGCAAGAGATCAGAACTGGAAAAGGACCCTGGAAAAAGCTGCCTGTGCATCTATTTAGAGTGTTTAAAATTTTTGGGGCCAGTAAATTAATTGCATGGTAATATCCAGTGCTGGAACGTATGTGAGGTCTGACCTGAACCTCCAGTTTATTTATGATAATACAAGCCCTTGTGTAAATGGTTGCTACCAGCCGCAGATGCTGAGGTTTGGGATGCTGGGACTGGAGAGGAGAACACACCGCAGCACTGACTGAGCTGGGGCAGGGTCCCCACTGGGCAGAGACATCCCAGCTCCTCCAGCGGGGCTGCTCGCGCTGGTCGGGGCTGTGCAGCAGGACAAAGCTGCTGAGGGATGGCATTTGTACTGTTGTAGCTCTGGAAAAATTGTGTGTGTGTGTGTGTGTGGGGGGGGGGATAAAAAGCATAAGAACGAATCTCTCCCTTCATCCCCACTCATGTCAGCGCTGAATCTGCCCGGCCTCGACCCCTGTGCAACGTCTGTGCCATGTCCTGCAGGCATCATTGTAAGGAAGCAGGAATGAGATGAAACGTTCTTACTGATGTAGCTTACCCTTTGTCAGTTAGATTCAGTCGCAAGGTTGCTTTTATTTTTTGTGGCAGAGAAATGAAAGCGAACCTCCCGGCTCTTGCATTTGTGATCCAACAGACAAATTAGTGAGCGGAGATGCTGTGAGGAGCACATAGCTCTGGGACTGGTGTATGAAGAATCACCTGGAGATCAATACTGAGCTGAAGAGTTGCCCTTTGGATTGTGATTTATCTAAATTCTACTAAAGAGAGAACCTGAGCAAGACTTACTTAATTTTCTGAGCAGAAGAATAGCAAATATTTTCCATGTGAAGTCTGAACAGTTCAGACATTATTTTGTTATTGTTTTTTCGCATCACTCACAAGAATGTATCATTTTTAAAAATGAAAAAACACATATTTTTCTGGCTTAAAACCAGGACAGCGCCAAAAGAAATGCAAGTTTGTGAAGAAAATACTCTTAAAAAAAAAAAAAAACCCAAAAGAGTTGTTTTTCATAAATGTCTGAGCAAAACCCAGTTCAGGATCAGCAAGATGCCAAGAGGAACTGGAAAGAGAGACCGAAGCTCTGGGAACCACTTTGATGTCCCGCTGCCATCTCATCTGTCTGCAGATGACTCTGCAGCACAGAACAGCCCTTCCCCACCCAGACCCCTGCGAGGTGGGACATGATGCTGGTGTGAAGCTGGGAGGAGATGTGCTGGGTGGCTGTGAAGCTGCCTTCTGGGCTCTCCATGACGAGGCAGAGGGAGTTTTCCCCTTGGCACTTCCTTAAATTTATCTCTAGGTAAGGACTAGATTAATTTCTTCCACTGCTCTGATTGACCATGACCTGTTACTGGCAAAAAGGGGTTAACTCTGCCTCCATGTATTGCTGGGGACCCTCCTGGTGGAAATGCAGGTCCCATAAAGCTGTGAAGAAGGGAGGGAGGAGTGGAGGAAGAAGCAGCTGGGGTCCATTGCACCCCCAGGCAGTCCAGGAGGAAGAGGAGAGGGCGTTCTACTGCCCAGGGAGCAAAGCTCTGCCACAAATTCCTCATCTTAGTGTCTTCTACCCTTGCTGCAGGAGGTTTGCTTCATCTTCACTTGCTGGGCTAGAGCAGGCTGTCACACTATGTCTCCCCTTGCTCTCCAGTGACGCGTCCCTCCTTTGCTCTGGGCCATAGTTTAAACTTTTGTGGCACAGGGATCCGTGCTAACGGCTTTGGTGTAAGCTCCGTGCAATGCAAAGAGCAAGTTTTGGCGGCTTCTCACCACTCCTTTGCAACTGCATCGTCACAAGCCCCATCGATGGCATAGATGCCAGGAGCAATGCCGGCACCAGCTGTCAATACCGCAGGGATGCAGCGTCCAGGGAAAGGTAAACTCCACAGACCAGCCGAAAACCACCCGTCCCTCCTCCACAAACCTTGAAAGCAAAGCCAAAGTAGGAAACCAAGGGAAACAAAGCAAAAATAATGTTCTGGCTTCTTGCTAAAGAGAATCCACAGGGTGGCTCCTCTCTTCTTGCTCCCATGGTGTGGTTACACGCTGCACCACAAGCGAACTGGCCGCCATCCAAGCAAAGCAGAAAGCACATTTTCTGAGCAGAAATCAGAGAGTTTGCAGGTAACCGGCAAGTGGATGTAGCTACAGTAATTTAAGATATTAAGGACTCCAACTGAACGTGCCGCTCATTTACCAGAGGTTATTTCTTCTGTGCTAGGGGTGGAGAATGAAGATGCTTAAATCATCTTATAGAGATAAACAAGCTGGAAATCATAGAATCATAGAATTGCTGAGGTTGGAAGGGACCTTTAAGATCATCTAGTCCAACCATTACCCTAACCTGACAAAACCACTTCTAAACCATATCCCCAAGTACCACATCTGCCCTTTTTTTAAACACCTCCAGGGATGGCGAATCCACCACCTCCCTGGGCAGCCTATTCCAATGATGGATAACCCTTTCAGTGAAAAAAATTTTCCTAATATCCCATCTAAACCTCGCCTGGCTTAACTTGAACCCAGTTCCTCTCGTCCTCTCACTTGTCCCTAGGAAGAAGAGGTCAGTCCCCATCTCTCTACAACCTCCTTTCAGGTAGTTGTGAAATGCTGAGACTGGATGGCGAGCTGCCCAGTAAGGCACGGGAGTGTGTTCATTTCTGTTGCCTTTCAGGCCAGCCTGTGCTGCCGGTGGCACTAAAGCAAACTTTTGCACCATTGCAAAATGATTTTTTTTTTAAATGCCTCCCTTAACCCAGGCCAGACTTCCTTGGATTGCGGCAGGATCGGGCCACAGGTATTTTTAACCAGCGCTGAAGCAACTGCAGTGTTGGTCAGCTGCAAAGCAGACGCGGTTTTCCTGGTTCAGCAGGTCTGTCCTCTGCTCACGGCTCTCGGCTGCTGGCGGGACTTCTCCATTCAGCCACAACTTCCCTCTTCAGCTACCGGAGGATGAAATAATTTGTCATCTGCAACTTTTCTAAGATAGCAGCATACGTGAGAAAAGCCTAAACTGGCCAAGATGTTTATATCCTTGGCAAAAAAAAGCCACTTGGGCAGAAGTGGAGCAGCAGGTTAAAAACCAACAAATGGAGCAGGGTCAAAAAAGTATTTTGCTGAAGTAACCCATTGGTGCCAAGCAGTGTTCAACCAGAGATGGATTTGGGTATTGCAGACCAGAAAACACCCCATGTTTCAGCTTTACCTCCCTTCTACTTCCCCGAAGCGCATGTGCATTTTTCTTTGTGTGTGCAAGGGGACGGTGCAACTGATAGTAGAGCCAGTTGTGACCTTGAAACAAAAGCATGAGGCTGTGGGCAGGACGATCTGGATTCTGTTTCCATTCCTGTTACACAGCACCAACTTCTTAGGGTCCGTGTGTTTCTCTCTGCAATGCCACGTACCAATGGAAAGCTGGAAATCACGGGGAGTGCTGGAAACAAAGGAGGAGAAAGGGCGCAGGGTGTGGGGGTGTTTTATTACAAGGAACTCCCTCAACGTGGCTTACCCTCCAGGACAAAAATTAAGTATTGCTCAAAGCATCAGCAGCATCACAGATACCCTTCCAAATTACAGTCCATTTGTTTACATCGAGATAAAAATAAGAACTTTTAAAAAAATCCCTTCCTGCAGCTGAGGATGCAAATATACATTACACACCTTGAATGTAATTTAAAATTACATGACATGTGTCACTTGACCCAAAATACAAATGCCACTTAAGATGTCCAGGCTCAGAAAGCAGATCCCTTCATGTTATTCGCAGGCGACCTGTCCATCCTGAGGTCAGGAGCCTTTATCATAGCTCACCTGAAGGTGAACAGGCAGAGGCAGTGGTTTCCTCGGCAGCTCCACCAGATGCAAGTGCGGTTGAGGAGCCAGGGATGTGCCTTTGCACGGTCCCTTCCCTTGCCCTCGGCGGCTGGCATGGAGAAGGTGCAGGGCATGAAAGCACAGGTCAACACAGGAGCGAACTACGTTGGGTATCGCTTTTCATAAAGCAGATGGTTTGCAGTTCTCCTTCAGTGTGGCTGATAAGCAAGCAGATGTTGGGGGATTTCTCTGCGTTTCTTGAAATGGACAAATGGAGCGGGGAATCTGGAGGGATTTCTGGTATTTCCTACTTCCAGTCAGGGTAAATACACTTGAGGATAACCTTTATCTTGATATCTTAACCCTACCTCTTCTAATCCTGATGTGAAAAACAAAGCAAAGACATTCCTGGAAATGTGAGGTTAAAAAAAAAAGGTGCTGGTCCTTTTTTCCATCTCTGGAAAGGGAACGTGGTCATTAAGGGGTTTGGCAGTTCACCCTGGTTATTATTTTATTCCATATAAATCCAGAGCTCTTTCATTGTGCTCAGTGAAGCTTTCCTCACCTCCTGCTTTTTTATAGAAAATGTAAATCACTTCATTTTGAATTCCTTTTGGACCACCACAGATCCCTACCCATCAAAAACGTCTTTCTGGAGAACCTCAGTTAAAATACCAGTATCCATGAAACAGAGTCAGCAAAACTTCTGACCATTTAAAGCTTTTGCTTTTAATCATAAAAGTCGTTTCCTAAGGCAGATTCTAGGGGAGACGTCTGTTGTCAGCATGGCCTTTAGGTAGCATTGAACCTTTGGCAGACCTGCTAGGTAGAAATCCTTTTCTGGAAGCTCCTCCAAGGAGTTTTCCACCAGCCTTTTGCACCCCACAGATTTTTCCTCTCCAGAACTAGGTCTTCCCTGTGCTCAGTGGGGAGATCAGCCACTTTGCCACTATGGACTTGGTCCATATCTCTCTCTTTGGATTCTCCAGCTGCTCCAAGCTAACAAAATTCTTAGAAAAAGACTTCAAAAAGAATACAAAAACTGGAAATGTATTAAAAATACTGCATGCCATGACATACTTCAGAAAAGTCTGTGCACAAACATTCAGGTGAACTTTCCTTCTCTGAGTCTGCTTGTATAAGGAGAGACGTTGTCTCTCCTGTCCTCCTGGAGAGTGGGACTTTTGGCATATTCCTTGTGTCTGTCTGCAAGAGGCTGTACCCAGCGATGGCCACATCCCAGCAAACACTCTTTACTTGTTCCCTTACAGCCCTTCCAACACCCGCTATCAGTATTTTATTTCTTCCTTTTACAGTCTCCTTTCTTTTAACCCAAGATGATAAGTACTATAAATTCAGGAGGTAAATTGAGGTTCATATAATGTTGAAATTTCTCAAAATCTTCAGTCTTGAGTCTCTATTTTCTTAACTGGGAGATACAGGGCTTGTATGGGGTCAGCTAGGGCAGGAGAGCTATAAAAAGACCAAAATTAAGGATGTTTAAGTTATCAGCACTTCTGGGAGAGAAAGATAACCCTCATGGCTGAAGGGATGTGCTTATCTGTTCTCGAAGCCACTGGTTTCAGCCTTACTCAGAGACTAGATACTGAGCTAACTGTACTTCAGACCAAGTGCAGTGCTCCTCACGTTCCTTTTTTCCCGCTGTGTACTGCACTCTCTGCAGCTAAACTCTTCCCGTCAGGTTTGTACCTATGTTGGATCTGGCCCTGCTTCCCTAGTCTGACCATACCAGCCCCCAAACCCAGTGCGTAAGCGGCAGAGCATGTCTACGTTCTGCGGAGGGGGTACGGAGCATGAGCCATATAGCATTAGGTAAAGTTGCTGATATGGGGAGAAGGGGGCTGGATTCAAGGTCTGCCAGTGGTCAGTTGGGACCATTCCTTGGCTCTGTAGCTTTGCCATGTCTCTTTGGTCAGTTTTCAAGGCAAAGCCATTGCTCCCACAGCAAAGCTTCAGTCCCAGCTGGGGCTTTCGGGTGCTGCTGGAAAGAAAATTACAGTCACAAGGAGCTATTTGCACACAGTTCAAGGATTTGCCAGATGCTCTTACCCAACTGAGTAGAAAAGAACATCATTATCTTCCAAGCTTTGAGTATTGCCTTTGCACGTTTGGTGGCACTGTGTTTACTAGTCCGCGCTAGTTTCATTTGCGAAAGGGGAGCTGCAAACAAAGCTCCGGCTGTCGTCTCCGGGCACGGGGGAGGCTGGATTTCCTGCAGGGAGGAAGCTGGACAGGTGGTGAAAACTTTGTGGAAAGATTTGTTTTGCCAGCTGTGGTGCGGTGGGATACATCCCAAATGCCCCACACCGATGGGATGCTTGTCATGCAGTGAGAATAAAACCCAAAGTCTCTCCGGGTTTGTTCGGACTGGAAAGTGCCTCCTTAGTGCCAAAAAGATTAGTAGAGTATTTCCTGCACCCACCCTGCAGAAAGCGGAGTGTCGGAGAGTGCCACCACATCTCCTCTCAGGGCCAAGAGGAGAGAGGGAAAACCGCCGAGATGTTACACAGCGCCCAGGAGTAATGCTGGAAACTACGAAGAGCTGGAGACTGTGTAATATCTGTGATATAAGGTCTGAGGAGAGCAGAGAGAGATGAGTTTCTTTATCTTCTGGTATAAACAGTATAAAAGCACCAACACTCACCAGCACCGAGGCATGCCCTGAGTGCAGGACCAGGCAGGGATGAAGGTTCCCGGTGCTCTGGGGTCAGAGCAAGCAGGACTTCTGCACGAAGGGCTGCTGCCCGCAGGGGTTAGCATGGACAGGTTAAACAGGTCCGCAAAAAACTTTTATTTTTTCCCCCAACTTTCTGTCCTGTTTCAGTGAGGAGGGTGGGAGACGACAAGAGTGATGCCAAGAGGTACCCGTAGGTCATCCAGCAGCACTGATGGAGGAGTACATAAAGAAGCAGTGAACTTAGGTGTTTGGTTTTCCAGCTCATGTGGTAAAAAATGTGGTTTTCCTCAACTGCCTGCTGGAGAAAGCTCTCTCCTTCCTAATGGCTGGAACTGCATGAAGCCTTCTGACCCCAGGCCCTGCCTGGAGCAGGGTAAATGATACGCGCTGTAAAATATGGTCAGGTTTCAGTATCAGATTGGCTAAATATGCTTCTGAGGCAGCAGGGTCTTCTCCATGCTAGACTTTGATGATGTGTTTAAAATATCTCCTACGCTTCAGCAAAAACGGTTTCCTGCTCTCACCGAGGCCCCTCCAATCCGTCTGCTCAGGCTGGCAGAGCCCAACTGCAAGAAGCAACAAGTTGCAGGACCATCTGGCTCCGAAACACCAGTGCCAGGCAAAGCACGGTCCAGCACAAAGGAGCAAGAACAGGAGCGATCCACCAAGGGTGGTCTGTGGCCACCATGTTCCAGCAGAGCCCATGCAAAGTGTCCACAAAGCACATCTACACCCACTTCCTTGGAGAATACCCCAGAGAGGCAGAAGAGGAGGAGAGGTCGTGTTATCCAGGGTAGCTTTAGGGTATTAAAGCTCAGGATACAAGTAAGAATAACACCCGGTGCTGTTGTGATTGCCCCAGGAAAACCAATCTCTATGCCATGACCTTCAGGCTGAGGAGGGACAAGTCATCTCCCCTGTGTGTCTCTCTGATACTCAGCACTGGTGCAGGGGTAGATTTGGGCCCAGTTGCCTGCAGGGAACATCAAGAGGAACAAAATAGGACATTTTTCTGTTTTCAGTGTGAGAAATACTCACTGTGGCATGTCAAATAGATCATGACTCTACTTTCTATAGGAATACTCCTATACCTGGCAATGAGGTGGACATTCCGGGCCATTGGAAGGGAAGGGCCATGGGTAGGAGCATGGTCCAAGGATTAGGAGAACAGCCTGGGGACCTGGGTTCAGGTTTTTGTCTGCCACTGACCCTCAATATGGACCAAAAGGACAAAACGGGCACACAGAGAGGACCATGTGCTTTTCTGTCCAAGAGACATCCAAGTTTGGTGTCTCCAAAGCACCAGGACACATAGAGAAGGCAGATGGGAGGTGAAGCTCAGCATATGTGAACATCACCACCTACTGTGTGTCTCACTGGCCCGGTGTTAATGGAAGGCAATGCCATTGCCTTGCTAACAGGGATGTGGAAGGAGAAAGACATGAGAGACTGCGAAGGGCTCAGATGTTGCAGTAAAAGCACAGGACATACCTAATGCAAGGAAGCTGAGGGTGTACAATAAATCCATCCCAGTGGCAATTTTTCCTGTGCTTTCTTACATTTCCATTTGGCTTCCTCTCCCACCCCAACCCAGCTCCACACCCTCTCACTGAATATCTGATTTCTCAGCTGGTAATCCTCGCCCCATCCACATCCCCTCTGAATGTGGTCTAGACGGTCTAATTGTATATAATCCTAGAGCTATAGTGAACACCCCACAATAACCCCTGTGGGTCGGTGCACACCGGGGATTCATTTGCGCTCGTCTTTGCCGGGCATTCAGAGCACGTCTCATTAAGAAGAACACTGGGGATTAAAAGGTCAGGGTGAAGTGAAGATGAAAGCACGTCCTTTGCAGTGTGTGATAAACAACACTGCCTCGACCTGATTTTTTGCTTACAAAGCAACAAATGTTGAAGGGAGTCACAATGTTTTCTCAGAGCACCTTGTTGTGTCCTTGCTCTGCTAGGACTCTCTGCATCTCTTGCTCTCCTGCTTACCGTGCACGCTCTCCTCCGCTACCCAGAAGCGGGTGTCTGCGCACACTCCACCATCTGCAGAGGGGCACAACACTGCCAAAAAGACCTCAACGGTCTCTCTGCACACTCTGCCTGCCAGGCAGAGGAAGCCATTGGGTCCTTCATGGATGCAATTCAACATTGCCTTCTCATTTTCTGCTTCTAAATTACAACCTCTTTCCCCTTTTTTCTCTTATTCCTTGCTGATGAGGCGAATGAGCCTTCAGTAGGGCCCCTGGCAAGTCCTGCTGGGAGACCCAAGCTGAAGAGCTGACCTCTGAAGTGACACCCCAACTTCCACTGAATTAGTGTTAGACAAGGTGCTGCATGAGATGCTGGGACAAGCTGTTGCACAGTGAAGACCTGGCTGGTGTTTTTGCTTAACACAGGCTATTTTTAATCAGTCTCAAGGGCTCAGCAGCATGCTAGTTTCAAGTTTTGGAAAGTGTGAAAGTGAGCTGGATAAAATCAGGAAGGGAACTTATCTAGCTTTGCAGTAAGAGACAGGGGCCAGATGCCTGGAGGTTACTGGGAAAAGAGGTCTTAAATGACAAGTGTTTATCTTTCATTGCTCTTAAGCATTCTTTGTCAGGAGGGGATGGGTGGGGAAGAACATGTTTTTCTATGCTTTGAAACCTTAGAAAAAGAGAGACATCCTTGCTACGGCAAACACACTTGCAAGGTAAGACAGCCACATGCAGCGAGGAAGCACTGGAGCAAGTGGGAGAGTTTCTTGGCAGATCACGTTTGGGGGATAATGCTGGCTGGTGACACCCCAAGGCGCATAAAGGTTGAAGGGGAACGTCATGGGAGTCAGGGGTGAAGGCTGAGAGGGGCCGACCTTGCCTCTGGGCTGGGCTCTTTGGGGTGTGACAGGGAAGGTGACGGAGCCATTCCACCCAGGTGATAGACCTTTAGGGACCCATCCATTGCAGGAATGACTCAAACACGGCTCCTCCTGCAGAGAGGGCATTTATGCATTTATGGAGGAGATTTATGAAGCAGACCAAGGCTGCCTATAAGGGAGCTCTTGGTAGCACTGATCTGTAGTGCAGTGTGATAGGACACTGTCACAGGATAGTGGAACGGCTGAGGGAACTGGGGCTGTTTAGCCTGGAGAAGAGGAGGCTGAGGGGAGACCTTATCCCTCTCTACAAGTACTTGAAAGGAGGGTGTAGAGAGATGGGGACTGACCTCTTCTCCCTAGTGACAAGTGATAGGATGAGAGGAAATGGGTTCAGGTTAAGCCAGGCGAGGTTTAGGTTGGATATTAGGAAAAAATTTTTCACTGAAAGGGTTATCCAACACTGGAATAGGCTGCCCAGGGAGGTGGTGGATTCACCATCCCTGGAGGTTTTTAGAAAAAGGGCAGACGTGGTACTTGGGGATATGGTTTAGAAGTGGTTATGTCAGGTTGGGTTAATAGTTGGACTCGATGATCTTAAAGGTCCCTTCCAACCTTAACGATTCTATGATTCTATGACAGCCAGGGAACACCCACCAAAGAGCCGACTCCTCATGCTGACATGCACAGCTATTGAAATATTCCTGACGAGGCCAGGTTGCATGTTTTTTTCCTTCACTGACTTTTTTTCCCCCCTTTCTCCTCTTTTCTTTACTATACCCAAAGTAAACACACTCTCTGTTCAGACTCCTGCCCTGACACAGCGAACTGGGCTGGGTTTAATAGCAATCCATGTTTTCAAAGCTCCATGAGATGAAGTGTGAAGGACTTCCAGCCCTGCTTGCAGGCTGACTCCCGGAGGGGTCAGCAGCTGGTGCACGGAGCAACGCGTTTCCTGCCCCGCGGCAGCAACCGAGAGGCGAATGGAGGAAACAGATGTGGAAAATCCACTCCTCGCCCCTGCCCAGCCTATCGCTTAAAAGCAGCAAAAAAGCAGATCTGGGCTCTTTCTCGATGTGGTGGTAACAACTGCTTAGTTTCGCTAACAGAAAAGGGCTGCTGATCCTGATAGTGGGGTAATCATGTTGCCACACAAACAAGCAAGAGAGGAGGAAACCAGATTTTTTTTCTTGTTCTCATGCTATTTTTCTGGCTTACCATCAGTCAGGTAAAACCTTCCCAGGGCGCCTGGGTGGGTTTCTGGGATGGAAATACTCCTGTTCTCTCGTACCACTGACTGCCAGCGGCTGGCTGTGATGACTGTTACTCACCTCCCGGCCCCTCGCAATGACAGCTAAAAGGCTACGAGTTAGGTTCAGCCTCCTGAAGTGAGCAGAAGCAGGTTTTATTTCCAACAGGGGTGAGCGTTCACTACAGTCAGTTTGCATTGTCAACAGCTCAGCTCACTGCAAGGGAGCAAATACACCGCTTACAGATGCAGCGACTGCCTGAAGCCCGGGCGCGTAAACCCTGAAATGCTTATTGAGGTTTCCTATGAAAATGAAGTTTGACAGCTTTTTTTTGCATATAAAATTCCTTAAAGACAGGGCCTACATTCTGCATAGCTCTGGGCAGAGGTTTGCTGATGGTCAATAAGTAGTATCTTATATGTTATAACTGATGCTGTTCCTCTCATCCTAATGTGTAATATCTAGCTGGGAAAAGCTACGATGGAAATTCCTGCAATTTTTAGCTCTACACTTACGTTTAGCCTTGGTTGGTACTGGATCAGGAAGAGAAGTGTGATAAGGGTTTGGGGGAGGGTTTACATTCATTAAAATATTTTATATAGAGAATAAAACCATGAAGGAATATATATTAATTTTCGGTGTTTGTCATGTTAGAAGGATGGCAGTGAAGATTACAGCTGCTCCTAAAGGGCTACCCAGGATCCAAGCCCTGCAGTACAGATACAGACTGGGAAATGATCCTCGAGATCCCACTCCGTAGTAAAAGGAACGAGAAATCTCCCCATTTTCTTGATGGCAAATTCAGTCAGAGACAGACATGCACAAAGGGTAACATTCCTTTGTTCAATGCCAGGGAGATACACAGGTACCTTCTATCTAAGGGAGCAGGACCCAAAACCTGGGCCAGCTGTTTTGCACAGCTGGAGGAGTCACTTTTACATAGCCAGGATCCATTTGGCCAAAACTTTGGTTGCAGGAAAGCCCTGATGCATATTGAGAGTCTCTTGGTTAAATATATGCACATGATCCCAAAATACCTGCATAGCTCTTACTTTCGGTGAATTTCCCAAAGAAATCCCTGTTAGTTGCTGTCATCTCCCCCAAACACCTGGAAACCCAGAAGGCTCCCAGCGCACAACTGGTGCAGCCACCTCCCTCTTCTCTTTGCATTCGCTGTGGACAGGAGAAGTTTTATAAGGCAAAATGCAAGCAGCAGAGCCAGCGGAGCTGGGACCGCTGCCTGGCTCAGCCTATCAATCCGATAAATAATTACAAAAATGAAGAAAGCTCTGCTGTAGCTATCAAAACCAGTGGAAATTTTATCTTTGATTTCACAGGAAACTGGATGGGCCCCTTAATCTTCCTTACTTAGGGAGGGGTAGGGGTGGGAAAATACAACTTTTGTTAAGGAAGAAAAAAATGATGCAGATAACGTGTAGTGTTTTTGTCAGGCTCTTAATTATTGTTGCCAAGGAAATGTGTCCTCTTGGGTCAGGGATAGTGTAATGACAAAATGCAAACAGCTTGATTCATGTTTACAGAGAGACAGAGCCAAATTCATCCCTGGTGCAACTCGGCCGAAATGCAGAGATGGATTTGGCTCGTTATCTAGCTAACAGCTTTGTATTAACATGTTCTCCCAACCTATTTTACAAACAACACCTAATTTATTAAAAGGGAAAGTTTAGGAAAGGTTTTAGTCATGATTTATTGCTACTTGCCTGCCAGTTATTTGAACAAGGACTCCGCCAGTCTGTTCTTCTTTGCATTTTTATGTGCTAAAACAAGTGCTCTAGCTTTGGGATTTCAGATCTGCTTCAGCAAGCTTTTAAATCAACAGCAGTAATCCCTTCACCCTTGATTATCACTAATTTCTATGTCTTTTTTACAAGGCAACATTTCTAAAGTCATCAGCAATTATTAAACTCCCATTTGCAATATCGCACTGACTGTGCAATACTTGTACTACTAATTTGCGGTATAAATTACCACCGTACATCATGGTTACATTTTTAAAGCAAGAGGTTGTAATTAAAATACTTATAAAGCTCTCTTGTGCTTCAAGTGTTTCCTCAGTCCCAGCTCATTCATGTCCTCATCCTACATAACGAAGACCGATGGGAGCTTTGCCGTACGTGTAGGATCACGTACGCTGATTCGGGTCGCGGTGATGAAATAAGCTCCGCGTCCCTGGGTCTACACAGGATCCTCTTCGACTTCAGCGCAGCCCTAAGCATGATCCAGTCCTTGTTTTAGAATTTCTGTGCCTCAACGCCATACCCGTGCTGGGTGTCTGCACCCAAGGCACCTTCCTTTGCTACACAAAGCGGGAAAATTGGAGCACTCGGCTTGCAAAGACAAGGAGTTTGGGAATGCTCAGCCTCTTGGCTTTCAGATGAGGGCAGGCTCATGTCCAGCCAAGTTAAAGAAGAGCTCAGATCTCTGCGTACCTCTCCTGGTGCTTTGGGGATACGTACAGCCCTTCACCCCTAGCACAGTTTGCAATAGCTTTTTCCAGCAAAGCAAAGCTGACATCAGTTCCTTCTGCTTTTCCAGCAGAACTGGAGAGAAAAGCTGGGCTTCTCCAAACACAAAATGTGTTTTCAGGGGGAATATGTTTTCCAAGAAACTTCTGATGTAAATCTCATTGAAAAAATGAAAATGTTTCAAGGACTGCAATACAAAAGTGAAAACGATCTGGTTCTAACCCAAGATTTTTTGATTCTTTGGGTTTTAAAAAAACCCAAAGATGCCTGTAGAGGAAACATCCAGTTAGCACTTACCAGACTGGATTCTTGCAACTCATGTTGAGTATTGATACAGACACTGTCGGGGTGGCTAAATCTTTCTCTGATACACCAAAGAGGAAGCAAGCTGAGGAAGAAGCGAGGGAGGGGTACGAACAGATCATTGATAACAGAGAGCTTTTAGCTGTGAAATGGACTTGCAGTGCAGTTAGGGGAGAGCCTGGATGCTATCTTTAGGAGCCAGGAAGCACGGAAGATTAATCTTAATCTTCCAAAAGGCCTTGCTACCCCAGCAGAAAATTATAGACACTGTTGGAAACTCAACATTCTTTGCTCTAATTGCCACCAAAAATGTCCACAATGTTCTTGTGAAAGTTAAAACTGGAAGCAAAACTAAAAAAAATCCATAAAATTAATTAACATATACAAAAATAAGCTGAAGATTCTCAGAAGTTCAGTGAGGGCTTTTACATCTGCTTCATATTTTATGTGGAAGATGTCCAAGTGGTACAGAACCTGTTGGCAAGTGAAAATCCTGAACAATGGGTATGATTCCCCACCAGCTCACTGCAGAGCATCCTGGACTGCAGCATAGTTGATGTTTGACATAGTTTAAGGAACTGGAATGTCACCGCAATCTTTCCTACAGGTGAAAGACATTTATAACCAAAGCAGGGATTTGTTGCTAACCTGTCCTTCACAGATGTCTGCTGTTATTTTTTGCCCATATAACCCTGATGTTGTATATTTATAACCTGCTGTTTACTGTTATCTGTTGCACAGTAACACTGGAAAAGCAGGATTCAAATTAATTCAGTTTTAAATAATTTGGGATGCCCTGGAGAGATCTTAAATTAGTGGTTTTGTTTTCAGTTTCAAGAAGCTGTTACATTTTGTAGACATGTAATGCCACATTTAAAAAAAATAAATCCAAGATCAAATTAGGCTGGTCATGGGCAAACTTAACAAAGTTTTTCTGTTTCCTGTCAGACACACAGACTGTTTGCTCTGGAATTTGTGCCTTTCAGTCCACATTTAATTTCATTTGCTGCATGATTCCTATTTGTAATGCACAAAGCAATATTATTTGCCAGTAATACTTTAAACGATGCCAGCAATACACTGCAATGTGAGCAGTACAGGAAAGAGGAGAAGGCCTTCCTAAATAAGTTAACTGACTAAATTTCTGTCTCATTTGGATGCTCAGGGAACCACAAGAACGAATTAGAAGTATTCAGCGTTCACAGTGGAGCCTGACAATTCTGCATTAACAAGGGGCTGGGGAATAACGGTTCTGTTAGCCATGCAACTATTGCAAAGTGGGCACAGACCAACTTAAATCACTGAACATTATGTTTCTTTTTTCTCCCTCCATCCCATTGGCATCCCCATCCATTACTGCACCTCTGTGCATGTGCCTTCTCCAGATCTTTTCAGGGCCACTCATCTTCCCTCTCGCAGAGCTGTTTTCCTCTTCTTTTGCGGTTTGTCCCTCTACCTGCTTTCATCTTTCCTCTCACTGTTTGAGCATCCAAACCTTTATTGAGTGCCTCAATGGCTTACACAGGTAAAAGCAAAGTTCTTGGACCACTGGGCTTATGACTGAATGTCCATGTCTTCAGGTGATCTCATCTCAAGCACATCCTTCAAACACATCAAGCTCTCCCACGGGAAGCTCAACTTCAGGTTTGATGGTCAGCAGTCAAAGAGATGAACAAAAAATGGAACAGTTCGATCTCTGAATCTGGTGTCAAGTATGTCATTCTCTCGGTCTCGAGTATATCATTCTGTCAATTAAACTATGCTACAACCCACATCAAAAAGAAGAGAATCATCTAAAAAGCCATTCAGGAAACGTAGTGATTAGCAAGTGACAGGTACAAAACAAATGAAAGGAGACAATTCTTCACTCGGTGTTCAGTCGAGCTGTTGGATGTTTGGGCTGCCAGCAGTTTACATGAATTCATTAATGGACAAATTCATAAAAATCATGGAAATCACTGAAGGTTACTAAAATACAAAGCCACAGTCTTTGGCTCAGCACATGCCATAGCTCGTTGAGGACTGGGAAAGCACTGCATTTTGCTCTGCTCTCGCACTCTTCCACATACCTTCACTGTTGTCCCTTGCTGGAGGCATAAACCAGAAAATAACCATAATGAGACCAGTCTCATCTTCTTATGACACTTAAATGACAACTAAATATGAACTTCATTAAACAAAAATAGTGCATGCTCCACATGCTCAGAAATGGGAGGTTAAACCAGTGGCCTCTTACACAGGACGACCGTCCGTCTTTGCCATTGCTGCTCCCTTAGGTTTACTGTTCAATAAAGTTACAGTAATTCAGAGCAGAGACACTCACAGTCCAAAGCAATTAGCTCTTAGTCAGGAAGTTCCCCCCAATGTCAAGAGCATAAATCTCCCGGCCCACGCAGTGCTTTGCATTCCTGCAGCACATGGGGCCCATTAACGCCCCTTCCAGCCCTGAGGAACGGCAATGCCGGAGCAGCTCCGCTCCAGTGTCTTTCAGCTGCTACGTTTGCCCCTGGTCCCTTTGCGGATACTTCTGATTTTGTTAGTACGCCAGATGCTATCATGATGGCAGACCCCTTAGAAAAGCCTTTGTGGATCTTCTGCACTGACCTCAAGCCAATTCCATGTGCTGCCCGAGGGGCTGGTCGCTCTCTTACTTTGCTGGCTTTGAGGACGATCACGGTGTTGAATTGCTGAGTGGTGCCAGCAAACCCTGTAATTTTGCCTCATTATGTTCTAATGAAGCAGCATGAGACAGAGCTTCAATTTAGTGCTGTTCTTTTTTGGCAAGGCCGGAGGAGAGATGTCATCTGTCACTGAGCAATGAAGCTCAGAGGACTCAGCAGTGGCCGAGTTAAGATTCATCCCGTTCAGATTAGTTCTTGAGAAGTAAGAGGTTCTTACCACAACAAAAGTCCTCCCAAACTCCTCATTCTTTTCACTAAAGCTTTCCACCACCATGTTTACAAATAGGTCAGGACTAGTCTGCAGCTTCAGTGGGGGAAAGTGCTCTGGTACCTGGTCCTCTTGAATCTAAGAGAGGACGTCCGTGATGAAGGACCTGCATCAGCAAAACTTTGTGAGAGACATGTCTCACTCCCTGCCTTGGCCTCATCTCCACACCTCAGCTGTGCTGCAGCACAGACAGGGAAGCAGGAGCCCAGCGTACAGCCGTGGGCACCTCTTCATATGGCTTCGTTAGCAGGTTTCCTTCAACTACAGCTGGCCAGGGCTATTTGTTGGACACTAGAGCAGCTGGTTTCTTCTCAGGTGATTACAGTCTTCTAGAAAGAGGGAAATGGGCTGTGCAATGTTTTCTCACATGGAGAAAAATGCATGCATGTGTCCTCCTACTGGAAAAAAGCCGGCAGATATGGCCCACAGCATACCCATGGAGTTCCTAAACCCACCTGGACTAAGGCTGTCTGAATTTCAAGGTTATTTATAGTTATTAACAAGCTTTTTAAGAAAATAACACTAGCAAAGCTTTCCTTTGCTTCTCCTCAAGAAGGTGGGATGCATGGGGCGATACATAATGTGTTTAGGGTTTGAAAAGTTTTATACTATTTTCAGTCTGAGGGGTTTCTTCCAAAGTCTCCAGGCTTTGCCTGAAGGTAATATGCTTTTAGGTAACTGCACAATGTTTGAAGACTATTGGGAGCTTCTTTGCTCAGCGTCAACCCGTCCAAAGCCCTGTGCACATGCTTGGAGGGAGGCGGTCACCTGGAACCTCAACTCAGTCATTTATGGCTTGTCAGAAAGGTCAGGGTGTGCACCATCTGGGGCTTCGCCCCGTCTAAATGAAGATCCAGCTGTGACCCTCACTCTTTTGTAGACTCAAAAAGTTCTGCGAGTGCTGAGGCAGTCAGCCAGACTTCCTAGGGTTGACTCAATATTTTAGATGAGACAACTTCAATCAAAGGCATTGAGAAGGAATCACGGGTAGCCTCGCAGGCAGGGCATGCACTGGAGATGTGAGACCTCAGAACCAATTACTTGTTCTGAATTAGGCAAAGCAAATTTTGACGTTGGCACCCTCATCTTAAGTAAATGCTCCAAGTTCTGAGGTCTTGCTATTTGGAGGTGGGACAAGGTGATCATCATGTTGCACGGGTTTTCCCAGAAATGCCGTCGTTGTTGAAACTGCTGTGAACATTCCCACATAAAAACCCAGCTCGGGTAGATCAGTTTTGTTTTCTTTGTTTCATAGCAAAAAGCTGCCTCACTGGAAAATTCCCAATCCTGTCTAAGCATTATCCTTATAATTTGCACCCACGGATACATAATTGCAGGTGCGTTGTGTTTTCCAGAACTGGGCACAAATGAAGCAGTGCCTGCAGTTTTGCTAAGCCCTCCGTGAGGCACAAATTATACTCCTGTGGAACTGATGACAGAAAATCACGCCCACAGTCATTTGCAGGTGCAAAAGAAGAAAAAAATTAAAAAAAAAGGAAGAGAAAAAGCGAAGGCGCTGTCACAGAGCAGGGACCCATGTCTGCCAGGTTCAAATGCATAATCAGAGTGTGAAAGGGCACGGGGGAGCGGAAGGAGAAGGCGTGGGTGGGAAAAAGAAGTAGCTTCATCAGAAACTGTGAGGAATTCAAAGCTGTGTCAGGAAAGCAGGAAGACGGGAAAGCAAACTGAGAAGACAAAACCCAGTGTGGAGGGCTGCGTGCTGATTAATGAACTCCTTGCCCTTGATGTCTGCTACTGACCAAAGAGACGGGCACAGGAATGTCCTACAGCTGAGCCTTTGTGCGTACAGCAATTAAAGCAGATTTACTGTCTTTTTGAGTTTCGTTCATTCTACTAGTGAAAGTAGTAGAATTCTACTCATTCTACCACTTTTAATTCATATCATTTCTGATGCTGGGAAGCTCAGCTCCTGCATGACTAGGAAGGAATCCGTGTACTAGTCCAAGCACATAAGCAGGGATGTGGGATCTGACCTGAACTGTTCAAACCAAAATCAAGGTGGGCAAATCTATGATGGTGTCATTCACACATTCTTCCGCAGCTGTGCAAGTTTATACAACCGGTACTCATTTTGCCTACAGGTTAGTTATCCTGTGTGAAGGGCACCCCGTGACAAATGGATTAACGACATAGGAAATGCCTGAATGCTCAGATCAATGGTCCGGTTACAAGTCTTTCTCCACCACCTTCTGGCCGTGACCACTGTTTCAGCTGGGAGGCTGCTTGCCTTCCCTGGTGCTGTCGCGTCCCCGGGCAGAGCACCCTTGGCAGCAGTGCAGCAGCTCAGTGGTTCCCCCCAGGAAGCAGCTGGTGCTGTTGGGATGCTGTACTGGTTATGGTATCGAGGGATGAGTGGATAACTTTGTCCTCAGCCACCATCTTTGTGAGCTGGCAGGCCTCAGTCATATCCCTTCTCAGCTGCCTTTCCTCCAAACTGAAGAGTCCCAGCCTTTCCCATCTCTCCTTCTACGGCAGCTGCTCCATCTCCTTGACTACGGTTGCTTTTCTCTGTCTCGTCTCCAGCCCCGCTAGGTCCTCTGCTGTCTTTGATACGTCAAAGCTTTCAGTTCACCGCTGAGATGAATTGTGCTGGTTTTAAGTCCTGCAGAGCCATCTGATTCGTGTGACAAAGTTACACTGTGCAAATTATGACAGTCATGCAATCCTGGCTGATACAATTTGGAGACCAAGAATTATCTCTAACTTGCAACATATTGTATATCAATTATTCCAATAATGAATAAATGTTTTCTCATTTGTTTGCTTGTTTTAATTTTGCAATCTGTTCACGAACAGTTTGTGAACATAAATGGTACAAAATTCATGGAAGAAATTATATGCTTGGAGTTATTTGCTGAGCTCTGTGTTTTCCATGAGTTTCCTGCCCTTGTTTTAGTTAAGTTCTCAGTTTAATTTCTTCAGCATTCCTTGTTCTTAATCGCAACCTTGTGAGATTTCCCTGGAAAGACCTCGCTTGCTGGTTCCGAGCACAGAGATCAGCTTGCAGCTGGGTTTAAGTAGAGTTGATGAGAAAAGCATTTCATTGTTTCAGTCTAACTAACCCCTTATCCTTGTTTCCTTCCACTGTGAACTCTCTAGTTAGCAGATTATTTCCTACAGCAAAACAGAGCCATCAGGCCTTTGGTAAGGCTCCAGCTCTGCTAGGAAAGCTGTTGTGCTGATGGACCAAATGATTCCAGCTCCACCCTTTTCCTCTGTCCTTTCTTGCCATCGCTTCATCGCATTCCCATGATCCCAGGGACCCAAGTGGATTTGCAGACCTAAGTCCCGTATCCTGTAGTCAGACATAGAGCCGCACTGTGGGATTTCAGTATCCAGTAATTTCTTTAGGTGCTGGTTTATTAAGGAAATTGGCTGGAATGATTGCATCATATATGAAATATGACAACCTCCTAACGCATATGTGCAATTTATTAATGATGGTTGAGATGAAAGAAGATAAAGTGACAATATAGAAATTCATGCTCTGGAGGTCTGAACTATCTAAAATGTCAGAAGCACTGAAATTTAGTCTGCTTCTGTAGATCTAAATAGCTCAGGATTGATTTAATTGGGTTATGTATTTAGTTTAAATGAGCATGGGATGGCTCTAAGCAGTCATTGAATAATAAGATTAACAAAGGAGATGGATTGAAACCAGAAACATTTATCTAACACTTCCCAGTCAGGGACTTTTGATTACGTCCCAGTTATTCCCACTTTGGATTTCACAAAGCAAACCTCATGTGGCATACGTTGTCATATGCAAACAGGGCTTCAGATTCGGTGCTCGAACTGGTAAAATCATGTTTGTATGCAAGACACGGCAGGTCCTCCTAGGAGAGCTGGTGACACATGGTAAGCTTCAGCTTGCGTTCTCTGATCCCTTGATCTTAAAGTCTGTGAAATGAAATGTGCCATGGGCCAAACTTTTGCCAGCCTTTTTCCGTTCACTTAATTATTAACAAAATGTGTGTCTTGACTCTGCATGCTAAGAGACCAGGACAATGAAGTCAGTGGACAAAACCAAAGGGCCGTGACTAACACTACTGAGCTTCCCTCTCCAAAATCCATCCTGTAACGCATACACGAACAAACAAACAAAAAAAAACCCCTTAGTTTTCCATTCTGTCTCTTTCTGGGAAGGGACATATGGAAAAACATCACTCATAATAGGAGATGAATGAAATATCCGTCCGCTGACCATTAAATCCAGGGAATACAGACAATGAGATGCACACAGGGGAGGACTTGGTGTTAAAGGCAACAGATATGCCACTTAACGCACAGGAGGGCCCCGTACGCTGCCCGCAAGGAAGAACAAACTGAGAATGACCCACACTATGGGGTCTGCCCAGGATCACCAGAAGTCTTAGCATCTAAAGCTGATCTTAGAAGAATTGGTATGTCCAAAAGAAGCTTTTTTTTCCAGAAATGGGTTTTTAGACTAAATGGAAATATTTGTCAAAAGTTTTAGGAGGGCATGTGGGGTTTTTTTGGTTAATACAGGAACAAACCCTCAAAAAAAAGTTTGATTTTAAATGGAAACAAATTTATTTTGAAGTTTTCATTTAAATATTTTGCAAGAAAACCAGAAATTATGTCCAAATAGCTCCTTTTATCAGATCAGAGTCAGTTTGAGTATTGTATGTGCATCAATAAAGACATTAATTTGTACGTCAGTAAAGCAGGGCAGAGGAGTTTGCATCAACTACTGCCAAAACCCCACCCTGTATCTATGTCCCTCCAAATGGCGCACTTTTCCCTTGTGATTTCCACAGTACAAGGACATTTAGTCTGAGTAAAGATTAAGTGCTTTCTGCAGGGCTGTGATGGTGAGCAAACGCACTGGGAAAACTCCATTCCTCTCTTCAGACAAGATGTTTACTATTTCACTTCTAGGGCTGTATTTTTGTAAGAGTTCATTTCTGATGTTTTCTAACTACCCTTTATTTCCACAGGACACTAAAGTGAATTATTTCACTTCTATGCTTCCAGGAAAAGCTAGCAGGAAGCTTTTTGTTCCCTTTTCTTCCTCTTTTGTGCTTATGGGGATTTATTTAATACAGCTGGGAGGCCAGGGCCCCCTGAGGTCTATTTGTACGTAACTCTACAACTGACTTGCATTATAAAAGAATGCAAATGCAACACATATTGACTGTGTGGGTCATGGTGGCACGTCTAGTTTGGGGGAAATATTGAAGTTATCTATAAACACATAAATAAGGGAGTCCTGTTCATTGAAGGGTATTTACAGGGTACCTCTACCTTAGTTAATAGCACAGTAGAAAATAGCTGATCAAAACCAGAATACAACTGGTATAAATTTGAGGGAATTACAAGGCGATCACCCGGATCTAAATCCTTTGATAAAAGGGGCCACAATTTAGCTAGATGAGCACTGTAGCCATGTAAATGAGAACAGAGCTCTTTATTGGACCTATTTGTTTCCACAATTGTTTGTAGTGGGGCAGCCCCATTCACCATTCATTAGCATTCATCCTTTCATCTTTCGTGAAGAAACACGCCGTAGCTTTTTTTGAACTGAAATCAATGTTTTGATGCATCCTGCTAGAAACCAAAGCAGTCTTACAAAGCCAGAACCGCATGAAAGGACACTGGCTACTTAGGAGATGTGAAACCTCACTTTGGCTAAGTTGTAATTTTGAGTAATTTTTTTCTGGTAGCCAGGACCTACCTAAATTGTGGACCTAAGTAAAACTAAGAATCTCTTGCTGATTTTGAGGAGGCTTGGGTTAGACCATATTGCTGAGATCCAGCACCAGAGAACCCTGTAGAAGTTTGCCTCCATCGATTGTAGGATCACATTTTCCATAAGAAAAATTGTACTAAGTGACAGCGATTAACATTTACAAAACGTATTTCTAACCAGTGGTAGCACAGTATCCTCTCCCATGAGAAGACTATTGAGCTTTGCGATTTCTTGCCAAAAGATATTGCCAAAATCTTACATGAATTTAAGGGGAGGCTGGACAGTTTCAAGGGAAAAAAGTTTATTTATAGACATCTACATCTGTTTGTAGAAATTAGTAGAAATCTACATCCAGCTCAGGAAGCTGCAGGTCACTGGAGGCTGTGTTTGGCCTATCATGTATGTTTGGCCTTTTCTTCTGGTATTCACAGAATCACAGACTCACAGAATGGTCAGGGTTGGAAGGGACCTCTGGAGATCATCTAGTCCAACCCCCCCGCCAGCGCAGGGTCACCTACAGCAGGTTGCACAGGACGGCGTCCAGGCAGGTTTGGAATGTCTCCAGTGTGGGAGACTCCACCACCTCTCTGGGCAGCCTGTGCCAGTGCTCTGCCACCCTCAAAGGAAAGAAGTTCCTCCTCATGTTTAGATGGAACTTCCTGTGTTCAAGTTTGTGCCCATTACCTCTTGTTCTATCACTGGGCACCACTGAAAAAAGACTATTCCCATCTACCTGGCACCCTCCCTTTGAGTATTTATAAGATTTCCCGGGCATCTGATTTTGTTCATTTCCAGAGTTGGGTCTGGACAGATTTGTAATCTGGACACTGCAGCCGCTCTTACAGGTTTTTTATGTATTTAAACTATGACCGATCAGAAGGAAGTGCAAGAAAAGAGGTTTCCAAGAAGATCCTATGAGGCCTGTCCATGGGTGTCCTGGTTTGAGCGACACAGGACTAATTTTTTCTCTAATACTTGGGAAGACCGCACTTTTAGAAGACTAGTGTCTGAATTTGTGAAAATATTTACTTTCTAGCCAGCTGTGGTGTGTGGGTTTCGAGGTCTTAGTGTTTTCAAGCTCGCCAGGTGCAGGGATGAGGAGGAGCGAGACCTGGGCACTTGACCCAAGCTGGCCAACAGGACTATTTCATACCATCAGCGTCACATTCACTATAAATAGAAAGTTTGCTGCGAAGTTCTCACTCTCCCTTGATGGCTGCGATCCTGAGAACTTTGTGCCCTGGTGCCAGACTTCTGTGCCTGTAGTCCCACTGTGTGCTCAGACTGGGTGCTCCTCCTTCTATCATCTGACATCCCAATCTATCTTGCCCTCCTTAGCGCAAATTAATGATGTAATGAACAGCACCCATAGATGATAGCAGCAATGAGACAGACTGTTCATTTCCCACCAGAGATGGCAAAATTCACTCTGTATTTGGAGCTGGGTGAGTAATCAACTTCCCTTAGAAAAAAAAAGAAATGCTGTGGAACGAACATAATCTGGGTTTTTAATGCACAATTAGAACAAGTCATTAACATTACTTTGAGTCAAACTGCCATATAACCTTGGCTTGGGTTCACAGATTCCATTAATTTAGTTGCTAGATGCACATTTTGCTCCCAAATGAAATAAATCCTGTTTTTTCCTATTTATCCAGGTGAAAATACAAAGCTGTACATAAAAGTCAGCTATCTACCAGTGCTGAAACATACTTGTTAGATTTGTATAAAGACAACGCACAACTTAACCTTATGTCCAGTGAAAGGTGAAATTCAAAAGGTGAGGTTCAAGAAGGGCCAGAGCTCAGGCAGGACCTGCAAAGCTGGACACATGATGTGTGTGGAAGGCTACCATTGTCTCAGTTTCTGGAACTTGCAGTAGGTACTGACCCAGTAGGAGCACTAACAGGATCCTTTATTCACCCTTTATTCAGTACAGTAGGATGCTTCCACAGCATGAGATGTTTTCATTCACGGAGATATAAACTGGACTAACTCATCTCCATCAACACTGATGTGTTGAACTCATTCTGCAGTCCAGGACACAATTTATCCGCCTAACACGCAAAGATGTTAAGATAAGCGTGTTCCTTTTCCATTTGCTCTCTGACATTCATTGATCTCATAAATGAAATGTCTTTCCCGTAACTTGGCGTGGAGATGAAGCATCTCCGAAGGCTTTCAGTAGTAGGCTGAGGAGTCTAAAGCAAGTGACTTACCCAGTACCTTTCCTAGGGTTGTCACCTGAATTGTCACACATGTGGTTCTTGCAGACAGAAATACTTATAAGTAGTTCTATGGCCAGGTGTAGGGACATCCAATTTTTAACTCAGTTTTGCTGTTAAATAACAGCCAATGTTACAGGAGTGGTGATATGTTATTCTGTCGGAAACCACATGGAAATCAGAAGGAGATTGGCCTGGAAACGCTTAGCTTCACTCTTGAGTATTCATGTTTACCCTCCTTAGGAATAGTTTATCTCATTTCATGTTCACTGGGGAAGCCACTTCTTGAATTGTACTCTCCAATAATTGAAGAGACATGCAGGATTAGATCAGGTTTTATAATGAGGGGAGAGCAGCCCTGAGGCAGATGCTCTTAAGCAGAGCTATAATTTACCAGCAACCTTATCTAAGATATGGTCAGTCAATAAGAAAGCCTCAGAGGACTTCAGGGTAGCCACAGTCTCAATCAACCTGCTGATTTCTTTATAAGGAATGCCAGCTGGTTACTAAACCGCAGGGGGTAGACAATAAAAATGAAGAGTTAGGGACAGAATAATGATTTATTTCAAGTGGGAAACCAGGAAAAAAGTTGAAAACCTCTTTCTGTTAATGGCTCGTGTTGCTGTCATTACTCTCTGTTGTTATTTGTATTAGAATTGGTGACTAGAGACTCAGCTGAGATCATAAGCTGATTAAGCTGAAATGGATCTATCGTGCTCACACTGTGCCTTCGCTACCTGCTGTTGGAGGCTCTGCTACGGTGTCCCCATATTTTCATATTTGGTGAAACACAATACACTGTCACCCGGCTTTGAAGCCATGGCTGGAAGTACAGGCTATGGCTCTGCTTTCCCCTGGGATCCTAACTCATTTACTTTGTCTCCTCAGTTTCTTCCCACAGTTTTCCCCATGTGCCTAGAAGACCAAGACAAGCACTCCCGTGACAAATGACTCACTGAGAAAAAATCAGCGAGACTTTGAACTTATTTTAGCACAACTTCCCCAGGAAGAATGACCCCAGAAGTCCTAGTAGCATGCAGGGTCAGAGATAGCGCAGGCAAAATCTCACAGCGTGACTGCCAAAGATGGGCCCGAGCCAGGCAGAGGTGTCACACGCAGATCACACACCTGATCCGGTTCTGGGGTAGAGACGCACTCCAGTGTGCGTCCTACCTGTTACTGGGATAGTGAGAACCAGGAGCTCTGACTTTTGTTCCCAGAATTGCTACTAACGCAGTGTGTTGCCTTGGGTGTCTCTCTCAACTCTACCACTTCTCTAAGTCATCTGCCACACTGTTTTTTTTTCTGTTCTTCTAGAAATTTATGGAAAACCAGAGGAGCTTGGTTAATATTAAAGATTACTAGGTGCTCAGCAACTGTCGTAGTATGATAAGCAGGGCTAATCTGCCCACGCAAGGGGACTTGGGCACATTCAAAACCATTTGGTCATGCAGTGCACGTACCCACTGATTTGGCAGAGCTTACACAGAAGGTCTGAGATTTTGAGCTTGCACAAGACTCGCTGCTCTGCACAGCACGACCCATGTTCATGGATTTCTGCATAGGAAAACCCACGTAGAAATGTAGGGCTCTCAAGACCTACAGATTAAACTCTCTGCTTTTAGATGTCAAATGCCAGCTGGTATGATGTGTTTTTTTTTTTTTTTCTCTTTTTTTCACTTTGTTTTCAGTTGTGGTGGTCTCTAAGGCTCCCGTTAAGTTCAACTAGGGTTGGCAGTTCTCAGAAAATGAAAATCTGTAGGTTTTTGTCTCTAAATTAGACATGCTTATATATTCTGGTGATAAGCATGCTGGAAACGGCATGGCTATTGATTTCTAACGGTTGTTAGTTTTAACCAGCACTTTGAGATCCTGTGACGGTAGATGCTGTAGGGTCTCGATCCATATGCATGTTCCTCTGCAAGTCTGTTTGTGGCCCACGGAAAGTCTTTGGAGTGCAATCATTACTACACGAAAGACAGAGAAAAAGCTACTTGCCACTTGCCATTTGCATGGACTTTATGGTTGAGACCACAAAGGGTATCTCTCTCTTTCCTTTCACGGGGGGGAAAGAGCACTTTATTATTTGCTTCAGTGGGAAACGATACGCCATTGCCTGCTCCATTTGCCGTAAGGCCACCCCGAGTACTGTCTGCTGAAAGCCTGTCATCTTCAGTAAATAAAACAGCTTGGAAATGGAAAAATTTGCCCAGCCTGCGCAACAGTCCAGATGTGTCCTGGCTGGAGGTAGGGACGGACCTCCTCAGAGCCCTTGTCTCACGTTTTTCTGTGTCTCCAGCTATTACAGCTGTATTTTTATAGACTTTTCTGTGTCATCCTTGGGAAGACAGCTGGGCACATCTTTATAGACCCAGTCCAAACAAAATTCCCTGTGATCTCCACGGGAGCAGGAGAAGTTTCCAAGCTTTCATCAGGCTTTGCTGCTTCATCTCATGTAGGAGGAAGGCAGAAATGAGCGCTCAGTCTAAACTCACTTGAAGACTGTGGCAATTTTTGCCATGGCTTTAATTAGCTAAACACGAGGCTTTCTGTGTCAGACCCAACTCTAGAGAAGTCAAATGGGGAGGAATTTTGGTATTATTAATCTCAGCACCTCACGGCTTTAACCTTATAGCAGATGCCAGTGACGTGTTGTTTGAGTCTGTTAAAATATTCTGTGTTGCACCTCTGAGCCCACCTGTTTCCATACGTTTGAGGATCTGATTTCCCCAGAAGAGTGCTATGCACTGTCTGTTTGTCATGTAAGGGATGCATGTGTCCACAGATCCTGTGTCCTTCAGGATCAAACTGATACACAGGCTCAGAAATCTTGATGCCTGCTTCTCCACGCCAGGGCCAGTGGCACACTTTATGGTATTGGAATGATGTAAGATGACTACCATGACATAAGAAAGCAAACACCATCTATGGCATAGAAGAACTGCAAGATTAGGAGAGAAGGTGGCCAGAAAACCATGATCCAAGCGCAGCTATGATTTTCTGACGTAATGCTGTGAGACCTCTAGATTCGAGAGGTCAATATCTAATTTTGTCTGAAGATGAACCTTGTTTAGTGTCTTCTATCTGCAGATTTCAAACTGTGTCAGCAAGGAAGTCACAGTTAATATTGCTGTTCCGCTAGACCCAAAACTGAGATGAAATGACTTATTTCAGGTTGTCCAGAGAGCCAGTAGCAGAGACAGGACAAGAGCTGGCTCTTAAGAGTCCTAGTTCAGAAAGTACAGAACAGCTCTTCAGAGGCCAACCTACAGGCAGCAGTAAAATCAGTCTCAAAAAAAGTGATCAAATGAAATGCTGCTGTTGGAAGGTAAATTAAATCCCCCTTTTTTCTGCAGCCTGGGGAATGAGCATGTTTTGGATCCAACTGTGCACCATTAATCACAATATGGAATATTTGAGCCAAAGGTCAGCCACAGGGGGCCAACTATTAACATATGGGATTTATCTGTCTCCTTCTTCCATAAAGATGCAGCCTGCTGGATAATTAAACTTCTGAGTGCCAGCGTGGAGCGTAGTCTGGTTTTTTTCCACTGCTCTTTGTGATTCGATCCAGAACCATTTCCTTTCACCGTATGCTCAGAAGGGGAGGAAGCAAAGGTGGCATCCTGATCTTCATCATTAATACACAGGAAAACTTGGAGGAAATCCCTTTTATGCCCCTGGCTTTGTGTAAAGAAACCCCTGCAAACTCAAAAGGCATATTGTTCAGCTCCTATATATATTTATACATCCATGTGCGTAGCAGATGTTTCTTCAGATACTCAACCGATGTTTCTGCAGAATTATGGTATGGAAAAATCTTCATAGCAACCTGTATTCCAGTTGATTTACTTTAATTAAATTAAAAGTCTAGAAAAAAAAACATTTAAAGTGGATAAATTGGAATAAAGAAAACCACATTCTCCTATGATGTAAGTCAGTGTTTCTGCATGTTACGCGGAATAAAAATAGTGGTATACAAGCAGTGCTCATCTCTTGTTTACAAATGGGAGCAGGTGATGGGAAGGCATTTTGCCACTTTGGGTATAGTAATGACACTCAGCTAAAGAATTTCTAAGGAAGACATCTAGGTGAAGCTTGTCAGGCCGCTGCCTTGTATAACCAGCAGAAGCACTTCCAGAAGCAATTAATCCAATTCTAATACAGCCACCTAAGGTAGGAGGCATGAATCTCCCTCTGGAGGTACCTCCTCTCCCCCAGCCTACGTGACCTGCTGAGGCGAGACGTCTGCTTTCAGACAGTTAAAATTAAGCAAGGGCAATCCCACAGCAGCTGACTCTGAGCTCCACTTCATTTCTGCCACAGTAAAATTGCTATTATTATTATTTAAAGTTATATTATGGTAATACTTAAAGGCCAGGTATGGTGCAGGCATGGAGTAAAATGCAATTCCCTACCCCACAAAGAGGACAACTCAAGTAATTAAAGGATGATCTTGCTTTTAAATATGCAGTTTTACCAAAAAGAAATACAAACATCAGCAGGCAATTAAAATACATAATACTTGATTCATAAGATACCAAAATGCCAAACTACATACTACATATGTCCCATGACACTTATACAATAGAATGACTATATACTTTTGGCTATAATGTTAATAAAAAAGGGATTTATCTTGTTAAGTATTTCCAGTGCATCATTCTGTCTGAGAGTTACTCTAAAGTGCAGCCAGTTTATTCATGGTTTGGATTCCAATACACTGCTTTTCATTTAAAATAAAATGGTAATGTCTTACATTTATATCTTTATATAATCTAGAAAGATCCCTGAGGCCTTCTTGAGTGCTTTTTGGAGCATCAGTACCCGCAGTGCTGGAGGAAGAAGGCTTGTCATGAGTAAAATGCAGTAGCGGCCAAATTTCTGTATCGCATGAACCACATGCTGTAATTTTCATGTGGTCAAGAGGCATGAGGCACAAATGATGTGCCTTAAAGAAGGAAGGGGAACACCAGGAACCCGAGTGGCTCACAGATGGGAGACAACACTGACTCCTCGTGTGTCCCCCTTCCTCACTTATGGGCTGGAGCCAAGATGGACTGACTCACTCTCTCCCCAACCAGGGGTTTGAGGTACCTGGCAGCTCTTTCACCAAAAAACAGGCAACCCGATGACACAGGCTATCCCTTAAATTCTTTGTGAGATGTTTGACTCAGAGCTACCATTTGACCACTGTGTTGTATGAGGCACTGAGTAAGGAAATAAGACTCTAGGGTAACAGGTTGATCTCAGCCATCGCTGGCCCTCAGATGTGTTCTTGGTGGGTCCCTTCAACTTTCTGCCTCTCCCAAATCTTCCTCTTTCTCAGTTACGCCCAGCAATAGTTTTCAAGTCCAGATACAACCATGGTAGCTTAGGGGTTACACAACATTACTGTCATTTCATGGAGTACAAACTGATAGTATGGGTGGGGAGGGACTTTGCTAAATCTGCACCTGGTGTGGCCAAGGATACCGCATAACCACACACTTAGACTGAATGTAACACTGGAACAAAGTAGCAATCACCATAAAAAATGCCTGTGCTCCTTTGACAAGCCGTGGCAAGATACCCAGACATTTTTGGTAGCTTCAGCATAGTGTTACATTCCATTTAAAGGTGTGGATGTGCAGGATCTGCTGGGGAGATGGTACATATCGCAGCAAAATAGCTGTCTGAGCTGAGAAAGGGTTGGGAAACACTGATGTAAAATCTCAGATTTCAGAGCAGGGACAACTGCCTGTGCAGTGTCTAAGGAAAAGGAGATAAAAACTTGATTGGGACTACAAAGTGCCCGTAGAATACAAATGGTTAATGCTTACATACAGAAATGATATGGAGAGGTCCATAAGGTCAAGAATGCAAAAGATGGGGAAATCCAGCATTCCAGCTGGCCTTGCAGTTCATTTTCTTTGCTGTTTGCAATTCTCTGGTCATACACCATTTCCCCCTCCCAAGCTTCTGATGGAGGGCAGCTCACAGAACAGGGAATTATTTAACAGTTATACTCCCTCATTCATCTACGCACATCATTTTACTGCATTTAATAAAAAAAAATCAATTTTTATGAGGTTTTTTCCTCCATACAGTATCCACAGGCTCCACATACAGAACAACTACATCTCACAACATTCCTGCGAGGGAAAGGGCACCCGGGGAATGAGGCTGCCCATAACCAGAGCCGACACTGTGAATATGGACAACACAAATGGCTGTCCGACTTGTCACTCCACAAGTGACTTTTTGAGGAACATGTAGTATTTTATTACATTGTGTTCGTTCACAGCATAGCTCCGATTGCATACATTGCTGCTTGGTGACAGACTCGAATTGAACCAGAACTGACAGTGGCCACCCGTGGCTCTGGATTTCATCTGTTTCCCCCAGCCTGCCTTTTTTTTTTTTTTTTTCTTTTGAAAGAGAGGCCGCC